>JBCAUA010808963.1:0-14666 GCA_038406235.1 Peronia verruculata
GAAAATTTGCATGAAACGACACAACTCAGCAGTGAAGCGCTTTGGCAAGAGAATTTTCTCTTCATTTCTTATACAATTTTTGAGAACTTGATACTTGAGTGACACTGGTGGCTTTACTGATCTGAAGGGTGCTAGAAAACCATTGTAACATTTCAATCATATTGCTTTTAACATTCTGCTTACCCTTAAAGTCTATTGTAATATCACCTCTATTTTTCTTACTGACGTTCGTTCTCTCTCTCACATTTCTATCATTATTTCCCTTTAAATGACATATTGCTCTCAACGCTGTATGGAAGGAACAAGACAAACATCTTCAGGCATGAAAAAGAAAAAAATATGGTTCATGCAAGAGTCAGCTCTCTACAGCAAAGATAGAAATTACAAACAAACTTTCCGCAATTCAACAGACACTGACCTCTTCCACCTTGTTCTGGATCTCACCAGGTGACGGGTCTTTGCCTGTCAGATATCTGACTCTGGTCTCGTCGTACGGATCCTCCAGGTCTTTCTCCAGCTCCAGCATGCGGTCCTGGCATTGTTGTAACTGCAGACAGCGACAGCGACAGCAATGATGTTAATTTGCTTTCACATAAAAATTGGTGTAAATTTGTAATAACTATGACAACAGCAATACAAAAACTGACCATATGTTAGAGTTCTGATCAAACACTCACTCAGAATCTCTCTGACAAGTCTGAATGATTCTAGTCTGCCGGAGTGGCATCCAGTACAGGACACAGACAAGAAACATCCTTATAATATCCAAGTTTTTATTTGATCATTTTTCCTACAAATGACTGGGTGAGATTTTACAACTTTGTGCTACTATTTTGAACTCAGGGTTAATTAGTGCCTGAACAGATTTTACACAATCTCCTTATTGAATTGAAATGAAATGAAATTGATTAACAGTATCCCTCCTGCACATAAAGCAAGGGGAATAACTACAATAATTTGATTATTTTCTTATATTTAACTGATGATTTCCCTTGATATTATACTTTGATTCCTGCTACACTTTCAAACTTTGACCCCTAGTGAGCTTTCTCCTTTTGTTCCCCAGAGCAGTTCACCCCCTCCTCACCTGTATCTGCAAGGTCACCAGTTCTTTCTCCAGGTTGGTTTTGTTCGGCATGGACTTGTGTAACAGCTGCACCGACCGTTTCTCCTCCTGTTTCTGTAGGTCCAGGAACCGAATCTCCTCCTCCTTGCTCTTCAGCTCCACCTCTCCATTGCGTATCATTTGATCTGAGGGCAAACAGTCAATAGTCAACTGATTAGTAAACTTTTCATCATAAAGTGCTCATTATATAAATGTTTATCATAAAGTGTTCATTATAAAATGTTGATTATAGAGGATTCATTATAAAGTGTTCATTGAAAACAAGGTCTTTCTTGTAATTTTCATACTTGGTACTATTGTTTCATATTAAAAGTTTTGGTTGTTAGACAAATATGGAAATTTTCATAGTTATTTGAATTATTTCACAGTAACATCTGCTTTTGTAATGGGGAAAATTATGGACAAAAATTGGAGGTTAATGAGAGAAATCTAGTCATGGCTGAAACAAATGTGAAAAAAAACGAAAGGGAAGACAGAAAACTTGAGTGGGAAGTTGTGAGAAAAGGTAGAACTGAAAAAAATGTGAATCAGACAATTCTGTTTACAGGACACTAGGGAATGACAGATATGTGCCCTAACATCTTTTGAAAGTGATGACAAAAATAAATAATAAATATGTCAGCATTTGCGAACAGATAATGAGAAAGGATAAAAGAACTGACAGTGTGAAATGTTCAGCCAGGGAGTTTGAAATACAGTTTCCCTACCTTGTATGTTGACCTTCTCATAGAAGACGCACACCTCTTCATTTCTCTCAATCAGTTTTATGCCCCTGGTGGGATGAAATGAAAAACAAAAAATGTTACTTCTACTTCAATCATGATAATATATAATACATTATACAGATATCATACAATACAGTGACTGCAGACATGAAGGTAAAATTCAACAGTTCCAGATCTGAGCTAATAAAATGATGAGGAAGTTGTAAGAAAGTGACAAAATTGTGGATTAATTAGTAATCCTAAACAAAGATTTTAGATAACTCTCATATCAATATCACATGAATCACCTTCACAAACCGCTTACAATTCATCACTAAAAGAATAAAAACTAGCCAGATCTTTGGTTCTGTTCCGTTTTGGGTTCAGTCCCTTTCGGCGAGCCCCGAGAGGCGGTGCCAACTCGCCAGATCTTTGCATATGGTCTATATCACTTTCTTGTCAGCATGTATGATATTTAAGTTTAGACACACAGATAATTGTTTTATTTTGTAGTTGTAACAAAACTCTAGATTGATGATATACTATTTCCTTGATAAATGGAAGAAGATGACACTAAATAACACAAGTCGGACATAAGATTCAGTTTTCACCTGTCATTCCTGTGCTGCACGTTTTTCTCGTATCGTTTCCTCAGTTTGACCATTTGTTCCTCCCCTTGGTTGATCATCAGGTTCAGTTTGGCCATGTCCATTTTCTGCTGCTCTCGTTTCTCCCTCATCTCTTCCTCCAGTCGCTGCTGTTTGGCCATCTCGTTACGCAGAGAGTCACGCATCACGATAGCATTCATTCTCTTCAGTCGATGTTTCTGCAACTCTCTGTGATAAAGATTATTTCAGTTTATAAGCCAAAATCTGAATAGATATCTGTAGTGACATGAACTTGAATTGCTCATCTTGATAATCCTTGTTGCCCTGAGGGAGAGCCCTCAAGAGCAGATTATTATTAACATCAGTATCAAGTCTTTTGAATATAATGTTTGCCTTTTTTCAGTTGTTTGATTAGTTGATGGTTGGACAGTCGTATTATTACGTTTTAGACAGTGACGACCCTTGTACTTTTACTGTCGTGTCACTTGTATATTCACAGTTAATGATCAATGAAAGAAAGACATTGAGTGTGGCTAAAATGCTGGGTTTCCTTGAATTGTCCAGGCACAAATGTAGCTGTGAAATTGCCTGATCTGCAGAAAGATTCACTCAACATACTTTACATCTGAACTGTTCTCCAAACTTCCAATACAGTAACAAAAAGTTACCATACTCTCAAGCCATACATCTAAGCTGTGACTTCCTGGCTATGATCAAATACCACTGAAGAAAAACTTCTCCTCTGGCAGACTATATCTAGTACATATGAGAAAGACAATTTATTAGATTTTTTTTTTCTCACTGATATGTTAAGGATATTTCCAAGATACCAAAAAAACCTTACATGAACACAAAAGGATGAACTCACTTGTCTTTCTGCATGACAGCCGTTCGCAAAATCTCAATCTCATTCTGTAATATTTTGATCTTCTCCTTCATCTCAGCCGACTTTTGAGTGGAGGTCTGGATCAGATTCACACATTTGTTACGCTCGTTCTTGATGACATCGTACAACTTGGCAAACTCTTTCAACCTGGCAGAGAAACGCATAAGAATTTGATGTAAGTGAAATATTCAGTTTGTAATTGCTTGCCAGGACTTATCAGGTTGATGTGGGAGAGAAAAGTAAATTGCAAATCATTTCTATGCAGAGCTATTAAGATTGGTAAATGGAATGGCATGGTGCACAGCTGACATAAGTCATTAACTCTTTGACTATCGTCAGCCGACACATCAGTCTGACTTTGGCACAGAAAGCTACCACAAGCCAATACATTGGTTCGGTTTGTTTGCTTGCTTCATGTTTTAGTAGTTCTGCGTTACATATCCTTTTTTTTCAACTTTCTTTGTTTATGAATTCTTATTCTACATCCCATTCCCTCTCCAGTGGTATATAACATGATCAGTTTTGTGTGAAGGAGTGCCAAATATTGGAAATTCAAAAATACTGGTGTTGTCCAAAATCTGATTCCTTGAAACAGCCCAAGCAAAACATAGAAAACAACCCAGTAGCCAAAGAATTAACTATTCCATTTGACATATTGAGGTCTTGTTGCCTTTATTTTCACAAACCTGACTGTGAAAAGTTTACAGAAATAACAAGAAGAGATGGCCAAGAGATTGAATAAAAAGATGAAATTAAAAAAATAAGCACAGAAGCAAAACAAATGATCCATAATTTTGAATTGATAAACTGAGAAACAATGGTGGGAAAAACAAAGGTCTTCATATACTGATTAAGGTATTAAAAGAGCATACTTGAACAGTGTAGATACCTGCACATTAATGCAGAATACTTTAGCACCATGACAGAAATGATGAGATTTCTAAATATGAAAGAAATTATATTAGAAAAAAAAAGGCACTCACTTGAGCTGCATCTCTTGAAATTTCTTCTGATGGTCTTGGATTTGCAACTGTTTGGTTTTCAAATCTTCCACAGCTCTGTGAAATTTCATTTCTGCTCTCATGTAATCTCTAGCTTTCTGTTCTCTCTCATCCGCCTGGAAAAAAACATTTGTAGTTTGAGTGCCACAGTTAGTGCCAAACAATAATGAGACTTCAATATGGACACAACATGGCAATCTTACCAAGTGAATCTGCTTTCTATTGACATCTGTGTTTGTAGACCTGGAAAAAGTCTACAAAGCATAATCTTTATCTATTCATTACAACTTCATCAGTTTTATCCATCCCCTTTTCCACGCTAAATGGATAAAATACAGGTTCGGAGAACCGGTGTGAGCAAAGCCTGCCATGCAAATTCTAATCTGCATTTGAATCAATCCCACTAAAATTTTCAAGAAAACTCATCATAGCTATGTCATAGACCTGTAATCACCCCAAACTATCATGAAATATGTAGATATTCAACAACCACAGAGATCACACTGAGTTTTCTGTGGACTGACCTTGATGGCTGCCAACCGTGTCAACTCCACTACTTCAATTCTCAGGTCACTTTGCTCATACAGAAGGTTTTGTTCCTCAGCTGCGCTGGCTTCTAGTTTTACATGTTCCACAGCTGTCAGGGAATTCTGAAAAACAGAAAAAAAAAATGGAACTGACGATGACTATCAGAGATGAGAAAAGTTGAAAAACAAATATCTGTGTGGTGCTTAAAAACTACAAAGAATTGCAAAAGTTTACATACAGTAAAGACATTGAGGCACTGTGAAAACAATAGCACTTGTTCATAGCCAGTGTCATTATATTTATGGAAATGTTTAGTTCCAGATCTTGATTCCAAAAAGATGAGGGGTGATTTGATATGATAGACAGGTATCTAATGGATTGAAGATTGCACATAAAGGATTTGATACTTTATCAACTTGAAAAGGTGAACTACTTAAGTGACCCCATTACCTGTTGTGCTAATGCTCTCTTTGTCTGTTCCACTTCCTTCTGCAGGTCCTCCCGTTTCTTCATCATGGAGCCATCGTCTTTGGGCAGACCGCTGACCTGCAAGGAAAACGGAGGCTCTAAAGTCACAATCAGAAGCTGGTTGAGGAACACACTTCAGTATGCAGACATAGTGGAGAGGCTGGAGCCAAGAACTTACACTTACTTGCTCAGCATGTAACCTTCAGAACCACTTTTGTGAAATGGTTAATCTTTGAATAAATCAGTCAATTCTATCAATGAAAATTATGGTGCTTGGAGTTGATTATTTCAATACAGTTCCTGTACATTAAAATCAGTTTTTTAAAATTACTAAGGAACAATATCAGAATGCTTAACCATTTAAGGGTTTGCTTTATTGCACTAGTCTGTTTTTGTATCCAAACACATTCCAAGGAGAGCACCAATTTTTTGAGAGATACAGCTAATGTAGACTGGGATTTGGTGTAAGAATGATTGTAAGAACAGGGAACACAGATAATTATATTAACCTACTAAGTGATGTTTAGCTGTATCAGTTCAAAGGGATGGCACCTTGTTATATTAACACAAGTAAGCAATTTCATTAATTTATCCTTAAAACTTCAGTTTCTTATATTATTTACTGAAACTGGAAGTCTTGTCTCGATTTATCCTGGCCTGGTCAAACATGTTTACCTGGGATTTGACTTTCTCATGTATTGACTTTGTATGATTCAGACTTTCCTCTGCCACCTTCAGCTGCAGTTCGGCTTTCTTCAAGTTACGAATGTCTCTGTCCTTCTCTCGTACTTTACGTGAGTGAATGTCGTGTTGCATCTTCTTCTCCAGCTGCAGCTGCCGCAGGTTCATATCCAGGCTGGCCCTGACAACAGCAAAACATATCATGTCACAACAAGATGAAACAAAACAAAAGTCAAACTTAGAGACATCTTTTATCTGACATAACTAATCCTCAAGAAAGGAAAATGGATGGATGATGAAATCTAGCTTCAGTCTTGATAAAAATATGATAGGTCTTGTGACCATCAAGGACTTAAAGAGTTTGCATTAATGTACCACATAAACTCCTTGCTTGCCATGAATATATCAATAGAATTTTGAGAATTTTTTTCACAAATATTTGATCTGGCCACAGCAGATATAATTGTACAGCATCAGAGATCTCAGCAGTGGGAATTAGTTGAGTTGGGGTTTAACGGCACATCAGCATGATAACGGCTATATTGTGACAGTGGGGATTAACAAACTGGTGATATGTCAAGGCCAAAACCATACTAGATCAAATGGCTATCATGTAAACTGTGGTGCTTGTGTGGCAAACAGCACTTCAAATTTGCTGGAAGAATCTGGTAGTTCCATCCACCATCATATGTACATCAGCAATCACAAAACAAACAAGAGCTCTTCTTAACTGATATACGGCTCAAGCATGGCATGGATTACCATCACAATTTGAACACTGTATCACTTCGATGAGACAAACACAGTTGCTGGTGTTTTGTGTGTAGACATAATACCAGCTACAGTGAATGAGGATTATGTGACATTTTTCAATGACTGATGAAAGCTTAGCCTACTGATTTCAGTGGCAAGAGATAACACAATGACCAGTGGGACAGAGACAAGATGAACTGTTGTATTATACATGACATAATAATCAATACATACACATTGCTCTATCCTACCTGTCTCCCATCAGTGTCACCTCCTTCTCCTTCGCCAGCTCATAATCCTTCATAAGGATCTCCAACTGTCTCTCTTTCTCGTTCAGCATGGACTTTTGTTTCTCCAGCTCTGTGTCGGCCTCAAATTTGTCCTCCTCCGCAACTTTCCTCAGGTTCTCGTAGTTCTTGGCCGACTCCACCAGCTGCTGGTAGTCGGTGGTCAGGCCCTCCAGCTGGGTGGTGACAGCACTGGAAACAAACACAACAACTAAATTGTTACAGAGTTAAGATGCATTATGAATTGTCCTCGTTTAAATGATTAAGTCTACATTTCCTGCTAATGATAAACATGACTCGACTCGACTCCCACAAAGCAAGTGCTACCATTCTCCATAAACGGAAAGTGTTACACATTTTGTTGATTTTAGGAGCACATTACAATCATAATTAGAGAGTAACTTCAGACCATAAATTCTAGAACACTTCACACATATTATCACAATCTCTGAACACCATCCCAATAAAGTAAAACCTTACAATATACGCTACAATCCATCTGAAATGTTGATGTTGCAATCCATACTGAACATGAGCCATTAGATTTCTGCAACCCATGAAAACTAAAATCCTTGATCAGATACTACAGATAAGTATTTAAAGCATTCGTCTTATTTTATTTACCAAAATAGAGTGTAGAAAATTTGATTTGGGGAAAAGAAGTGGGTGGGGTGGAGGAGTGGAAATGGTAAAGTGAAGGCGTTCAATTTCTTCTTTATTTGATATAATTTTTATGCCTAAATAATAGAAAAGAGATGGATAACAAACAAAAAAAATAATCTGCAAGTTAGAATAAGCTTTGCTACTTATATAGGCTATATATTTCAAAATATGTGTTATCTATATCCCATATTGCATGCAACAACTTTTACACCAATTCTTACTTTGAAAAGCTGAAACAGGAACCCGCTGCAGTTCGGTATTCCTATCATCTCCATTTAATAGTGAAAAATCTCACATTGTGATATGTGGATGGCAGTAAAAAATAACGACACATAGTTCTCTCAATCTACTCTGTATTTTTCATATGACTATTTAATTACCCTGTGTTGAACCATAGACCTACAGTGACTTTGCCTTGATGCTCTATGATTTACATCACTCCCTACGAATTCTTTCGTTTTTGACTGTCTCTTTGTCTTCGTCACTTACTTCTTTTGTCTTGCAATTTTGTCAGCCTCTTTGGCCGTCTGTCCCGGCAAGGTGTTGATTTGTACCAAGTCAGCCTGGGACAGAAAAATGAGGAACAATCATTGCTTGAAAGATCATGTGTTTCCTTTATCTAATCTGTAAGAATCTCTACAGTTATTGAAAGTTTTTTTATTTACTAAACAACATAATGAGATTACGCTTCAAAACACCCTTTACATTTCTGCCTAATCAAATGATCAATTAAGGAAGTAATGACATGTTGGGGCTCCATAAGCCATGTCAGATTTAGAATAATATACAAAACAAAGTACATGCATTGTCATTTTCCCTACAATTTGCCAAATTACATGAAATTCATGCTTCGTGACAGAAATGTTACACATATCAAGACTGATGATATACTTTTATACTGTTGATTAAATAGGATAAGCGTAACTTAAAATTCCAATGCAACAGAACAGATTGATTTATAACCTTATCCAGAAGGATTTCTGAATTTGATAGTCTGTTTTGTAATTACTGAGCCCATGATGAATGATATATGCCTCAATTTTACTAGACAATGCATGTTATGAAATTCACAGAACGAGGTGAACCTCTAACCACTTTTCTCACAGCTTGCTCTACAATCATCAGTACAATGTACCGACCTCACACTTTCTCTCATTCATTCACGTCACATACAAGCCTCACACTTTGTCTTGCTTGCTTACCTTCAGTGTCTCTAACTCATCAATCAATTTCTCATACTCCTTCTTGTCTTGTGTTGTCTGACGCTTCGTGGTTTCCAAATCTTCTTTCAGAGTTTTTGATTCAATCTTCCTCTGTACAATTTCTTTCTTCATTTCTTCTGTGCCTGTCTGCAGCTCTTTGATTTTCTTTTCAATCTCCTGAAGATACATAAGAAATAAATGTTTCAGACTCCCGGCTAACAGCTATAGATCTAAAGTAAATATTTGTTGTTGAGATCACATTTTGAAATAAGTACTTTCAAGGTCTTGAAGTTATGGATGAAATAATTATACAAATGAAGCAATAATCAACTTTTGTTCTATCAGGGCAAAACAGCTTCTTATGACAAAATGCCATGTCCATGTAAAGTGATAAGAGATGAGGGTGAGGACAAATGATGGGGAATGATGAGACTGATGAAGGATGATGAAAATGCCACTAAAAATTTAATTTCATAGATATTAAGCAATCAGTCTCAAGCTCCAGCTTCTGTTGTTGTCAGTTCTCTAATTCAAGATCTCTCAGATAACAGAAATGCTTACCCCTTGTTTAGGAAGTCTGTTGTATTCTCTTTCGACAATTTTCTTTTCCTCTTCAAGGCTGAAAGTGGAAGGACAAAAGCAATACACATGAGACAATAAATAGTAAATGTTGTTGTAAAATGATGGTTGAGACAGAATGCAGTTGGAACACAAGAACTCAATGGCAGGCACTGGGGAAAACTTTTTCCTGAAATGCTACACAGTTGGACAGCATAAATATTTGTGTTAATTTATTACCTGAACAGAATCAGTACCACTCACAGCAACAAGCCCATGAATGATTCGATTCCTCAATAGGTGATAAGGAGATAAATTTTTCCAAGACTGCTCTCAGTTAATGTATCCAAACATACATTGCATTTTCATATCAATAGTCACAATATTATTTGATGGACTGTGCTTAAGGGGGAGTGAAAAAAAAGGTCAACACATCTGAGGTTCAACTCCAGCAATAACCTGGACACTTGGCAATTACTTGAACTTGAGGTGGTGGGCACACTTTTCCGCAGCACCCCTTTTTACATCGCTTGAATACAAGACAATAAGATATATTTTTCCTCTCACTCTCACTCACTTTAATGTCAAAGATCGAGACATGTTTGTCTCTCTAAAATGTCGACTGGTGATCATCCGTTTGTGATCAAATTAAAAAGTTTAGTCTATGAAAGTTATAAGATAGCACTTGGTATCAAACTGTGTTAGAGTTTGACTACCAGGTGATTTGTGAAGTGAAATTTGTGACATAATGAGTTTAAAACCATGCACTTTTCATCAGAATCCCTGACTGAAGGCCAAACTGAACAAAAATCAGGCTGAGTCAATAAAGCAGGCCATAGATCAAGACCAGCATATCCTCTCTCTCTCTCACACAAATACACCCCCTCAGACATTCTTCTCTGTCTCTCTCTTTGTAAACCCTGCTTAGTCATGCTAGTCACACTGTAAGTAAAATGCTTGGATTGAAGGACAAAATAGATGTGTCAAGCATGAAAACATTGTTAGTTTGGTGGACCTCGGATTCACAAAGACAAAAAAATCATATCATCTGTTGTTATTCTTGTGAAGCATTGAATCATCCAAAGTCAAAATTCAAACCAATACATGCATTGTAATATAGAATAGATAGAATTTAAGTTGCTGCCATGTTTGTTCAAAAGAAAAAAATTAACTCAATCGAAGATGAAGCAAATTCAAGTCAAGTGATACAAAATATCAGTTTCTAAATAGGGCTGTAAAGGTTATCTATGAATAAAAAAAATTACCATTCAATCTTATATTCCAACTGATACTGCCTCTCCTCTGCTTGTGACAGCTCATTGTTGTATTTCAGAATCTGTTCTCTCAGCTTGGAGACTTCAGTGTTGGAGCTCTCTGGAAAGTTGTCACCCTTCTCAAGCTCAGAAGTCTGGCGATCTAATTCAGTGGCACAATCTTTGGCATCTTGCAACAACTTGGCTTCATTCTCTCTTGTCCTTTAGATGACATATTTATTGTGAAATATTAATGATCTGTTTATTATTAATGTGACTAGACCTCATTTTAACATCAAACAACATTCAAATGTACATTCACCATCAAAATTAAAAAATAGTAATTCTAAACAGTTATTAATTGTTCTATGATCTCCATCTATAAAACATATCAAGGAACACATACAAGAAGCAGCTTAGCATAAAGAATAGGGGTTTCTTTGATATCAAACGAGGTAAAGATGATTTAAAAGAAAACCACAAAAAAAAAAAAATAATGTGAAATAAGGGATGCTCTCTTTACCTTTTGAGGGTTTCATGCAATTCTGTGTACTTGGCTTTCAGGAAAGCTACTTTGGTGCCTGTCAATTTTCCCTCCTGGAAAAGCTGAAAGGCAAAGGTACAAAATATTTATTTAGAGTTCCAACACTGAAATAATAATAGAGCTGAACATAAGTACTGACTTGACTGTACCTGTAAATAAAATCAAAGATAGTTGAGTATTTAAGACTGAACATATTCAAAATTAGCGATACATTCAAAACACACACATTTAAAAACCAGCAGAAAAAGAAAAAAAGAAAACATGAAATTTCAAAATGAGCCATAAAGGGAACCATAAATGAAAATTGTATGATTTTGATTATAACGAATTAACCTATTTGATTGAGAAGAATAAAGTACAGTAACACCCTCTAATGACACTATTATTTTTTTGTAGTGTGTAGGAGAAGCAACTTGTTTTAGCACATATTCATTTGTAATTGTTCATTAAAAATTAAATAAATATAAACTGTAACAAAGCCTTTAAAGTCGTTATGTAGCAGGTATTGTGAAGACAAAATATGCTATCTGAAACAATAATAAAAATTCAACAATCATAACACAAATAGAAAAGGCAGGAAGGTAGGGGGAGGAGGGGGATTAGCACAATAGGATAGTGGATAACAAAACAGTGGGTATGGCAATTTTAACATCTAGTTTTTTATATATGTTATTTGCTTTTTTTTGAATTGCTTAATTAGTTGCCAGTGAGACAGCCCTATTTTATTTCATAAAATGATAGTGGATGACATATTTACCTCATCCAGACACTGAAATGCTGGGCTAGATGATACTTCCACTTGGTTTTCTTCTTGTTTGACAACTTTTGGTGGAAGAGCAGCAATGGCTGGGGTGTAATCTTCTATCACTGGTACTGTGCTTGTACCAATCTCTTCATCACTGTCACCCTCATCTTCTTTCTTATCTGTTATGGCAATTTCCACTTCCTTGCTGTCTTTGGTCTCAGCTTCATCCACCTCTTTTTCTTCTTCTTTTTCTTCCTTTTCTTGACTTTCCTCCTTCACTTCTTCTTCACCTCCTTTCACATCCATTTCATCACCACTACCGTGGTCACTCATTCTAAATCCTCCTGGAAAACAAATGGACCATATTTACATTAACTCTCTCTGTGCTAGTCCATGACATATTGTCCATATTGGCTCCCATCACAGTTACCAATCAATAATGTATCGTCGATATGGCCTAAGAGACTTTCTTAATCTCATCTGCGAAACTTTTAAATTGCCTTTATAATGATGATAACTGGCTGTATAATATTTCTAGCGTTACTGCAAACCAGTGGTTTTGTGTTATTTCTTCAACCTTTTCAGTGTGGACAAAAACTGGATACACTGGTCCATCCAGACAGCTCATTTTCAAATTAAATTGCTGATTACTAAAAAAATGAATACTACTCTATTGAGATCAATACACTAAATTTTGATTTATAACGTTGTAATGTCATCCATGGCATAATTAGATCTTCAAATTTTGTTATTGAAAATTATGCCTCCTTTATAACAAATCTCAATTTCTCATCTCTAAAACCAGTTATGCTATGCTAAGTGTTTTTTATTTCCTCAAATAGAATTTCTCACACATATACTGTCAGTATGATTTATAGCAAGTGCAGATTCTATGATCAATAAATATAATTATTGGCATGTTGAACCATGCTTGGCAAATCAAATTAGATATGGCTTATAGGGACTGACACCAGTCTGGCAACATGCTTGCACTGAATTAGTTAATAACCTATGGACAAAGTGGTGTTCAAAACTAGCGCAATCATGACAGAAGTTGAGTCAAGTTTTAGAGTCTATGTCCAATAACTGGGGTTGGCATTAAATGCTCTTTCACAGCGATCAAGGCCCCATGTCCCAAAAAGCATCTCATATGAAAAAGACAGCCATATAAGTATGTAAATATGTGCACCAGAACCGAAAAAACAATGCTCTAACAGCATATGATACAATGTGAAACTGGATGTGGTTCAAACTCAAAGAGCAGGTTCAGAAAGGTCTTATTGCACACATTCATGTACATACATGTGTCTTTCAGTATGTATTAGATTTAGCTTAGGTTTCATATTCAATGGTTAAACTCCTGAGAAAGAAATCTCCTTGGTCTAATTGCAGATCTTGATGCACTAATGGTAGTAGAGATTTGTTGTCAAATACGGACTCAGTTCAGCGACTGCAGGGGATTTCCATTGCGCATCACGTGCGTCAAAGGGGCGTTTAACTGCTTGACATGTCTGGAAATTGTTTTCCTCAATTATTTATACTGTCCAAGACAGGATGTGGCTTCCTTTCGTGATGAATTACCTTTTAGCGCGCTATCCTCCTTGAATAATTTATCCTGTCCACCATGTTGTTGACTACGGTTGTTATGACGAATGAGCCTGCGCGTGAGACAGCTTGTAGTAGTCGTAAAAAAGATGCTGTGTGTTCTCTAACTGAAAAGAGACTTACGCTATTCTATGTGACAGAAATAGAATGTTTAGGATATAGTTGTGAATATTTATTGCCAAAGTTATCTCCTATAATTGTGAGAAGTTGTGCAACAGTTCTTCTACCAGGCACTTATTTACGACTTACAGCTGTATTTGCGACAATACTTCTTGTTGACGCTTGTGCGCGTGTTGCGAATTTTGGCGATCACAATGAAGATTGAAGAAGTTAAAAGTACTTCAAAGGCACAGCGAATCGCCTCTCACAGTCACATCAAAGGTCTAGGGCTAGATGAAAATGGATATGCTGTTCAGTCATCAGCAGGACTTGTAGGTCAAGAACTAGCCCGAGAGGTAAGTCGGATACCGGCTAAACGCACGGTAGCGAAGGACGCCACTACCTAAGATTGTTCTGGAATAACTGTACCTACTTACCTTGACTGTATAAGCATTTCTTTGCTGTACAGTGTTTTTAACAAATCACCAACAATGTGGGCCAACAGCATTCGCCTAAATCCTTGTCATTACAGAATCCTATCACTTTCTCTGCCAACCATGACTGACTAACATTATCAAAGAATAGTGGGGCTGGTTAGATTCTTTCTAAAGTTAAAGTGAAACTAGACTAAAATCTAGAGATCTAGATAGATCCATATCATAGTATGAGTTGAAATCTGATTCATTCAGTTCAGGCCTGAGATTTAACGTTCGCCAACTCGTCAATGGCCCCTAAAAATGGTGTCTGGCGAACTCGATTCACGGCACCACTTGCCCGGCTGGCGATCTAAAAATTACCGCCAGTGTGGTAGAGATTTCGGTGCTTTTTCATTTGTTACCTGAGGATCCATAGATCTTTATACCAAATAATAGAACAAACCCGCTGGCTTAACCTGCTGGGACCCTCGACCAGCGCAAGTCCACCCTAACGCTAACATGTAGCCTAGGTCCGACGA
>JBCAUA010809074.1:0-14665 GCA_038406235.1 Peronia verruculata
TAGATAGATAGATAGATAGATAGATAGATAGATAGATAGATAGATAGATAGATAGATAGATAGAGAGAGAGAGAGAGGAGGGGGGGGTAGAGAGAGAGGGAGAGAGAGAGAGAGATGGCAGTTCATTGCAACCCAGAGGCTTTATCCTTCTAATTAGTCATTGTAAACATATAACAAAAACTCTGCAATAATAACTTATAAAATACATAGCACTTGTAAGTCTTAATTTACCACAGCGTAAGTAACTTACAGGGCTAGACATGTCATGCTGAACCTTGAGATTGAGTTTGTGAATTGATTTTACACAAACCTTCTATCAAATGTGGCCCGGGTAGACAAAGAAAGGAATGGGAATATTTGCTAATGTCGTGAAGGTGCCCATTTATTTATTCGCGTGTGATGAATGGACCTTTTTTCCAGAACACCTGCATAGAAGGTACACGCCCTTTCGAAAAGGATCTGCACTTTCTGTACCAAATCTGTGGCAACCCCAAAGAATTAACTGCACACACATTTCAAGTCATGTTTTAGGAACTTAAGTGAAAAATAATGCAATACGTCAGTTTTACCCAGCTATTGGTTTTTTTTTTTTTTCATATTATGGTCAATCTGATGCTGTGTTTTACAATGACGAATAGTGAAATGGAAAGGAATAATAGTTGTCTTTTCATTGACAACACGTTTTGAATAAACGGGCATTTAGTTTAACCGATATTTCTTCAACACACGGTGAACAATGAATTATTTATGCAGTTTGCACTGAATGAAGGAATGTTAATTTTCAAATACAAGTAATGTTCTGAAAACATAGCTCTTCATCTGAATTGGTGGGAGAATGTTTCGATCATGATGAAATAGATCTAGATCTGTTCTCTGTCACATCTGTTGCTAGAAGGTTTTGTTAATCGGGATGTAGCCAGCGACTCACTCTTTGGTCTCTTACTGAATAGTATTTTTTTTTTCTTCTTAAGCCTTTATAGGCAATATTTCCAAATTTTACCCACAAAAGTTCTCAGCAAAAACAGGTAGACACTTAGAGCGGAGATAAACCTACTTTCTACGTCTCAGACTGAAAGTGTCCAAACTATCTTATAAAGTTGTTGCAGTTAAAAAATTTTTATACCAGGGCCACGATTTATTGCCAGCCTTCAAATGAATCCAGTTACCTGGCCTGTTTATAGGGACGCCTTGGTTTGGACACTTTCATTCTGTGACGACGAAACTAGGCCTACGGTGAGCGAAACTCAGATCGTGTGACTCCTGTTGAACTCTGCATGCATGGTCCTCACAGATTTGGCAGCTTTTTCTTAATTTGGCTATTGTCATAAATGTTTATAACATATTTCTCAGAATTGAATACGATGAATGTTTTCATGTCATGGATCTGTTTAAATTAATTTGTGTCTCATTTTTGCCAACCTATGATTTGTATGAAGAAAATTTTGTTAAGGTAAAAAAAAAAAAAAATTGGCCTCTTGTTATTGATTTTTTAAACTGTGTTTTAAATCTGGTGATATAAACAGTCAGCCTCCAATGCCTACCGCGGGTGTCTGGACTGGTATAGGGACGGCTAGGTAGTAACACAAGGCAGCTGTTGGCACTTGGTTGACAAGACCCGTTGTACTGAGCCGGCTGCAGCTGGCTGGACGAAGTTCAGGTTCCGACTCTACCTGGCTGCCTCCCCACTCCCATTCCCAGCCCCACCCCCGCCCCTCCCCGTGCGACAACACCACAGCACACGGCGCGCGCGACACCGAGCTGTCGTCTGCCTTCTGAGCTGCGTGGCTGAAATTGCCAGCGAACACCGCGCGCAGTACCCGCCCAAGCTACAACTTCGTCAGTGTCACCGTTTGGTGACAGAAACCTTGGGGGGAAATGGACATTTTTACTAATAATATTCGAGGAAAGAGATACCCGCTAATGTGAACAATTTCGCCAACCTCAGACAGTGCCTAAATTTATTTGTATCGCTCCGACTTTATGGTCTAACATCCAGTGTTCTTATGTACGTCTAGATCTATTCTAGTTATTGTCTCCACGCATGAATAGGCCCACCTCTCCTGCGACAATCACCTGCATTACTGAGTCATGAAGGTGTGCTGGACATAGGCTGGCCCGTGTAAGAGCGTGTGTATACTTACCGCAGGCTAGAATGGTCAAGACCCAGTAAACTCGCCCGTTCATGTGTTGGCCAGATTGTGCGCATAAAGGGAGAGGCTTACCGTTTGCAATGTTAGATCTAGATTAGACCTGGATCTAGGATCTATATTTCGTTTCTAAACTGCACGAACACTTCGTCAACTTGAAGTCCAACTTTCTATACTATAGTACAATTTGAGGTAAGTTTCCTTCCAATCTTCGTTGTTTTGTTAAGAAAAAATCTACATTACCGATAATCAATGTCATAACTTGAATCATTTGAATGGCAAGAATTTGTCCTTATCAGATGTCTGACTGTATGATACTATATTTCAGTGAACAGAAAAACCCATTGTGCAGTTTAGCGTGACCATTTGTATTGCTTAAAATGAAAACCATGACAGCTTTTCAAAACAGGGCAGCGGGCCTTGATCTTGATTGTGTTCTTTCTCTTCTCGCTGTGCTATTCTTCATTCTGACGATCTTGTTACCCCCCCTGTCGCAGTACATAGATCTACTAATTTCTCAAAGAAAGAAGAAAAAAAAAAGTTTTTTTTTTTTTTTTTGCATTACGCTCTTCCCTAATGACTGCATTTTGTTTACTGCGTATTTATATTGATCGAGAGATTCTAAAGATCAACATGGTTGTCAAAACAACGTTTCCCCATTTTGTCAAAATGAGAAAATATTGGTGATTCACTTACAGATATCCATATGCAACAATCAAGCCTTGTCTATGTCAGGCTTTCATTGTACATGTATGTATTTGTTAAGTAATGTAACTCAGAGGAATTCGTCGTGGGGTCTACGTGGATTCCTTTTGTTGATATTTCTTCAACACACTATGAACGGTGAATTATTTATGGAGTTGAGACCGAATGAAACGATGTTAGTTTTTAAATATTGTTTAGAACGTTACGGGATCAATGTGGATTTGTCGACCATTTTAGACTGCAAAGAATCAAGTAGGCGTAGAAAGATGGGATCTTGCAACCCAAAAAGAGCACATCAGAGATTTGCAACAGTTTAAATTAACACACTCATCTATTCCTTAGGAGTTAGGCCTTAGACGATCTGTAATTTATGTCCAAATCAATAAAGGGATATTGATTATTATATAATTAATTTATTGTGCGTTCACGTGCCGTCAGAGTCAGATAAGGGATGATTCGAGAAGTGTGTGGACAGGTAACAAGGAGAAAAGGAGGAAAAACCAAAACACGTAGATCTAGATCTAGATAATCAAATTTGAACCATCGCCAAGTTGACAAGAGCGTGTGATTTTGTTGGGAAGCAAGATACATGTAATAACAATAGCGCAATCTTTCTCTTTCATCTTGATTCTTTGCAATGTAACCTCACACAGACTTACAAAGTACGCAACACCTACTTTTTAGATAGAGATTTATACCAAAGGCTGAGGGTACAAACACTTAGAGAATGAGTGTTTAGAATGAGCTTTTTTTTTTTTAATTCTGCTAGATCTTTTCATGCCTCTCTCTCCTTCTCTCTCTCTCTCTCTCTCTCGAAGGCACTGAGTGAATTGACAGTCACAAAGCAGAATGTTTCTTCGTGACAAAAGAAGCAAAAATTCAAGACAAAAGTGAGAAGGATAGGCACAGGAAAAGTTTGCTTGAAGAGCTAGAAATTTATGGACATTGTTCAGGGTGATATGTTACAACGGAGCTATGATCTCGACCCCCCCCCTCCCCCCCCCCGGACTGAAAATGAAATGAAAGCAACAGAACTAGAACTTCAGTGCGCTTCTCCTTGTTTGTTTGTTGTACCGAAGGTTATATGAGAATGTGCACAAAAATTTACACCTAACACCAAAAATAAATGGGATCTTGTTTGTTAATGTTGAACTTTCTAGGTCCATTTTGTTTTCTCCCTTTGTGTACATTTTTATAGGAACACAGCATTTCTTTTCTACTCACACATTTATAACTCAAATAGGGTTTCTTCTAGTTCTTCTTTACCTTTAATATTTTCTTTTCTTCCTACTTTCTGACTCGGTGATGGGCATTAGGTCAAATGTGAGATAAATTTCAGAAGACCTTCCTTGATTCCTCTTTTCGTGTCAACTGTTACCATTTATTTATTTTGTTTTATTTTCCCGTAATTTAAACAAAACACTACTTTTTTTTTTTTTTTTTCATTTGGAGGGCACCTAGATTCAACATGTTACATTCTATACTTTCAACCTCCTGGTGAAGGTCATCTCGAAGGGTTCAGCGGGCACAAAATATGTTATGTCTGTCACCCATAGAGAAGAGCTTTAGTCCAAAATTCATGGCCCAATTTTTATGTTTTTAGTGGTTTTGTTTTCTTTGTTGTTGTTGTTTTTGTATGCGTTTCTTTCTAGAGCCTGATCGAGTTCTAGAAATAAGCATGGCTTGCCTGGTTTGATTCAGTCCATGTTTTTTTCATGGCTAGATGCGACGGGTCTATTCATTAATAATGTCTATGCCCGTGTTTAGAAAATATTACATGTACTTTTGGTTCACTCTTATGTCAGGAGATTGTCTTATGCGTGCTGGAGAGATTCTCTTCACTTTCTTGCCCAATGCTGTCACTCTGGCGTTTGTGTAGCACCTAGGCGTCCCTATTTAAACAGCCCACCGGATTCAGTTGAAGGCTGGCAATAAATCTTGGCCCTAGAAATAAACTTGTTTCAACTGCTACAACCTTATAACATAGTTTGGACACTTTCAGTCCGAGACGACGCAACTTCGGTGAGTGAAACTCAGACTGTGTACCGGTAATTCTTGTTGAACTCAGCATCCATGGTGCTCACAGATTTGGCGGTTTTTTTACTATTGTTATAAATGCCTGATAATATTTCTCATATTTGAACCCAAAGAATGTTTTTATGTCATTGATCTGTTTAAATTAATGTGTGTCTCGATTTTGCCAAGTTATGATTTGTATGAATAAAATTTTGTGAAGGTCAACAATTTGGCCTTTTGTCATTGATTTTTTAAATGCTGTTTTAAATCTGGTGATGTAAATACCTTCAATGCCTACCGCGGATGTTTGGCGTGGTATAGGGACGCCTAGTGTAGCACACGTTTTAAGGTTGATCTTGAGGTCCTGTTGGCGACACCAGTAACGCAAGTGACTTCGGAGGCTTGGCCCAGTTTCCGCTCTACTACTCACCGTTGCAATATCAACGCGTGTGACTTGGGACGCTTGGCCTCTTAAACCTTTCAATCCTAAGACGGTAGGATTATCTCGGCTTTTTTAATAGGTTGCCAGTTTTTGCTGAGAATTTTTTCTGGGTAGAAATTTTGCCCGGACAGCGGCACTCAGCCTATTCTTCCATTGATTTTGATGTGCCAAGGGTTCTTTACCGTGCGTAACGTACACACGGGGCCTCCGAAAAATATTCGCCCTTATCCGAAAAGACTAGACGTCGTACTTCCCTACCCAGATGAAGCCAGAAGACCGTTGAGCCACTGAAAAAATGCAGGTCTTTCGATCTTTGTGTCTGTCTATCTTCCAGAGGGAAGACCCGCGAGTCGGCAAGAACCCGCAACCTCACTGACGTGAATTATTTTCATCCTAAAGCAGCCGCCAAACCACAGAGCCACTGCGCCCTTACTTGGCCTAATTTCGGCTTTGCTGAGCCCTATCCCTAAAGGAAAGTTGGTCGATTTACACGTAGCGAATCGCCTGGAAGAACAGTCGCTTTGGGGGTCAATCTCCAGACACTGAGGTCCAATCCAAGTTGTTGGGGACTATCCCCACGTCCGTTGGTGCCAAAGGCACGTTCCCCGCGACCGATCGAGAAAATCAAGCGCTGCTTGAAATTTTGGCCACCGACCCTGTGGTATGAGATTTCCTTTGAAATACCGCCGGCGAGGGTACATTTTTTGAGAATTAATAACGAATTTAGTGATGAAATTAGGTATTTTAATCAAAATCACATGACCAAGTGAACAACACTCATATGTGGCTTTGTTTACTAGCTCTGCGCATGCCAGACAAATCTGGACGAATGATGAGCCCTCAGATCTGTCACATCATATAAACAAAGCCACATGTGAGCGATGTTTCCTAGGTCACGTGATTTTGCTTAAAATGCCTAATTTAAAAAAAAAAAAAGTTCAAATTCGTAATCAGCGTGTGGAAATTAGTACCCCCTCCCCCCCCGCGTGCAGATCGCTTTTTATTGCTTGGTTTTAAAATTATAATTTTTTTTTTCCAAAGCACAATAGGGAAGGCTAGGGCTTCCGTCTTCATGCAGTACACCCCAGGCGTCCCTATAAACAGGCCAGGTAGCCGGATTTATTTGAAGGCTGGCAATATATCGTGGTCTTAGAATTAAAATGTTCTAACTGCAACAACTTTATAACATAGTTTGGACACTTTCATTCTAAGAGGACGAAACTTCGATGAGCGAAACTCAGATCGTGTGACTCTTGTTGAACTCTGCATGCATGGTGCTTACAGATTTGGCGGCCTTTTCTTAATTTGGCTATTGTTATAAATGTCTGATATATTTCTCATATTTGAATGCGATGAATGTTTTCATGTCATGGATCTGTTTAAATTAATGTGTGTCTCATTTTTGCCAAGTTATGGACTTGTATAAATAAAATTTTGTACAGGTCAACAATTTGGCCTCTTGTTACAGGTTTTTGAATCGGTGTTTTAAATCTGGTAATGTAAACAGTCAGCCTTCAATGCCTACCGCCGGTGTTCGGCCTGGTATAGGGACGCCTAGAGTACACCCCCTGTCGCACTAGATGTGTGAGCATGAGTGTTGAATGCGTTGCACAGTCTTGTGATGTGTTGTATCTTGTACTGTGCTATCATGGCAACGTGGTCAAAAGAATCCGTTCTGAAATTTACTGAAGCGTACCGTTCAGGTGAATGTCTTTGGAGAATAAAGTCGAAAGAATACAGCAAATGGGTATAAGGAGAAAAAAGCTAACAGGAGCTTGTCAATTATGTTAAAACCTTTGAGCCCGAGGCGGATAAAGAATTTGTGGTGAAAAAAAAAAAAAAAAGCAACCTGAGAGATGCTTACAGAAAAATCAGTACAAATTAATGGTCTCCAGTGTTGCTTCTTATTGATGTGGGCTTCCTCATGGATCTATTGGTCTCCATGATCTACCTCTATAGTAAAGTTCTCTCTTTTTTCACAAATGAGTAGCTTGAGGTTCTTTTTTTTTTTTACATCATGTACGGCATTAGCAATGTCTCCCATTTTGTCTCACGGAATTTTTATGCATTAATTATATAAAATGCATAATTTACTTACGCAGGCTTATTCAACAACAACAAAAAACATTATATTGGTTTCATGTTGTGCAAGCCGCATAAAATAATTATCTTTCCAAAACAACTCCTAATTACTTTAATATTATTTTAAATAAAACAATGGTAATAAATTATGTTTTTCAAGGAAACCAAATCTTTATATTTTTATTTTAATGAAAAGCATATCTTGTTTTCCAAGGCACACTTCCTTCGTTATTGAAAAAAAAAATCATAAACCTGTCTCTGACATCTTTTGCTGCTAGGTATGCATAGAAATATAGCAGTGAACAATTGTGTAAAATAACACAGGGTCGACAGACCGAACGCTACGTGTAAATGTGGCAATCACAAGGAACATATTATGTGAGGGATGGTCCAAGGGGTGAAAACTACGGGCTGAGGGGAAAAGGACATCTCTTGGTGACAAACTTAGAGGATCTTACCCTACGTGTAAATCGGGCTTTACATCACGTGTAAATCGGGCTTTAGTGGCAATGGCGACTAGAATTTATAGGGAGCTTGCGATTTCTTTTGTCTTGTAAGGGGAGCGGTAACGTTTAATAGTCTATTTTTAGACATCCCGCGATTATCTGAAAATAGACTCCCATACGTTAACAGCCTTGGCGGAGTTCGCGTTTACGGAGCAGCTGCCGCGAAGGCGTGAATGTATGGCTGTGCTCTCCTGCTGTGAGTTATTTCAAGAGTCAAACTCAAAACTAATTTTTTTTTCTTTGGTAAGTTACTGTGTCGTTAAGGAATCCCGTGAAATTTGTATCGGCAGATCATTAAATTACAATATGGTCGTGTTGATAACATTCATGTATTGTAAATGGTTCGCCTGGATTTAAATCTAGACTAGTCACAGCTAAATCCCATTTTCCAAAAAAGAGTGAGGATTGAAACTCAATCTGCCCCTTGCAGCAGAATGAGAGAATGAGCTCTTATGACAACCGTTAAAAAGCTTTTTTTTTTTTTTTTAAAATCACATTTTTGGTGAAATATTTGAAATCAGTGTTGAAAATTACATATGGTCGAGGCTGGAAACCACTTACTTTAATTATTTCTTGAATTTTTTTTTTACGTCGGCTTAGATTCTAGGTAAAGGGTTCATTTTGGGTGTGTGCCACGATTCGTAGTGATGAGGTGATTGCAAGTTTCTGTAACAAACTATTTAAAAATTGAAAAAACAACAACAACAAAAGTCTCTGACTGTAGATCCTTGGTGTGCCCACATGACGAAAAGGCTGGAAATTTGTCCCCTCGTCGGCCAAAGAGGACTTGTCTAGGCCGAGGTCTAGGACCTAGTGGCGCGAAGGCCGATCCTAGCCATTGTTGCCGATGCACCATAGATCGTCACGATCTATGATCTATGGATGCACTCAACACAAAACACATGAGGAGCTAGGCATTAACTGCAAGTGCGTTGTTCACAAACGCACACCGTGTAAACACAAATCTTTGAAAAGAGTCATGTCTTAATGCTGTGGGCTAAAACGCTGTACGCCAGAACGACGTACCTTGTAAAGCCAGCTTTATCAGACCACAACCGATAGTCTATGTGTACTGCACAATCATGATTCGTTACACAAGCAAAGATAATATTGTACTAGTAATGCCTTTCTTCTGTTTTGCTCTCTATCATTTTTCTTTGAATGGTTTCGTATATGTTATCTTGAATTTTCCACTCTCCGTTGCCATTTTGATGGATATAGAATCAAAGGCGGGCTTCCATTTATAGCTGTTGTTAACAGAGCTGCTCTTTTTTAATCTCTCTCTCTCTTTCTTTCTTTCTTTCTTTCTTTCTTTCTTTCTTTTTCTTTCTTTCTTTCTTTCTTTCTTTCTTTCTCTTTTCTTTCTTTGGTGCTTTTTCTTTCGTTCTTTCTTTCTCCTCTTTCTTTATTTCTCATTTTTTTTCTTTCTTTCGTGAATTCTTTCTTGTCTTTTTTTGTGTGTCTTTTTCCTTTCCTTCATTCTGACAATGCTTTCTTCCTTTCTACTTTATGCAGCCTAAACTGTGACCTTTCTACTCTACATCTGTTTGGAACAGAAATAGCCAAGCGCCTCTCGATAAAGTGGACATCGTCGAGGAGAGGTGTGGTTTTTCATCCCCTGTCTTTTTTTCATTCTTAAGGAGGGAAATTTGAGGGCCCTGAGCGTGATTGTTTGAATGCTTGAAGGAAGGACATTTTTTTCAGGTCAAAATTCCGATTCAGTAAGCTCAAGAGTTAAATTAGAGGGAAAATGTGGACATTTTTTTTTTTAACCTGTTTGCTATGACAACACCGCCATAATGGATTTTGGGGCTCGAAGATTAGTTATTGTCAAAAGCTTAAGACCCTTAATATGTTCAGTGGAAGCCTTTGAAAATTTGCACAATTATTAATAAAATAGCTCCTTATAAAGAACAATACATATTGCTTTGTGTTTATATATCACGCGTATTTCTGAAACACATGCCATGGAGAATGTAGAATGTTCAAAATTTGAAGTCACTTTTAGAAATTAGAAAAAGCCCTAGAGACAAAAGTGACAAGTACATTGTAAGAAACTCATCATTGAATGTTCATAACCTATCTACCCAGTCGCTTGGTGGTGTTTTCTTTCATAAAACTAACTGCTATTTCTGGGCCCAGCAGTTATTTTTGCCATATCAGAAGAGGTCAAATAGTCTAAAAACAGCAAAAACCCGATTTTGGTATTTTCATCCGAAACCTCATTTTCATATTTGCACCGTAGAACGCACTGCGTTGTGTGTAATTTATTGAGAAGTACAGTATTGTAGAATTATTTAGCACACATTCACATTCCAGGCAGGCAAAAAGAATATATATATATTTAGGTAGTGCATAGGTAGGGAAGATATTCATCATCGATGATCAATGCACATTCATCTGTAATTATTCATTATCAATGATCAATGCACACCATCTATAATTAGCGTAAGGGGGGGGGGACCTACATGTTAGCGTTAGGGTGGACCGTCACCCGCTCGTGGGACCTACATGTTAGCGTTAGGGTGGACCGTCACCCGTTCGTCGGATCTACATGTTAGATTGTTAGCGTTAGGGCGGACTTGCGCTGGTCGAGGGTCCCAACAGGTTAAGCCAGAGGGGTTGTTCTAGGTCTCTACGACAACCGAGAAGGTAAAGAGATCTTCCCTTCGGATGAACAGTGCATCGGCAGGGAATATATACTGAATTTCTGTAACACTGACGATTACTTTTTACATGCAGCATACGCCCATTTTTTCGAAATATTTTAATTAATTATAAAGTGGATGCATAGAGTATTTCTGAATTATGTTAGACTGATAATGCAGGCTTTTTTTTATGACAAGAGTTGATGTTACATTTAAAAAAAAAAAGAAAAAATCTATCCTATCTTGTCTTATTTCCTTTCACAGTGTTCACTTTTTTGATAATTTGTCTGTGTGTTTTTCTTCATTCCTCTTGCTCATGAATATTTCTCGTCCAAGCTTTAAACTTTAATACAAAAAGTTACAGCACTATTATGGATTTTATAAAACATTATTGAGTAAAGCGTTGTCTCTGTCAGATGATTTTAGTTTGTTGATAAAACTTAATTTATAAACGTTTATTCACCTTTAAATGGACGAAAGAAACATGATAATGCCTGTCCAGTTTGGAATGGGAGATCACTGTGATCAACCCTATTACTTCCCTTGAGTCAGACAAAAGAAGTATTGAGCAAGCAGTGTAAGAAGGACAACATTCCTTTACTTCATAGCATTTATCATTCGAAAGACTGGTCGCCAAAACCAACAACAGCAACAACAACAAAAATAATGATAACTAAAAACTGAACATTCTCTTTACAGATTTTTTTTTTTCGTGCCGCATGTTTCAAAAATAAAAAAAAAATATAAAAAAAAAAAATTAAAAAATGCTCAAAGGCGATTGCTGCCCCTCTACCTTTGCTTGTTCAGCACATCTTTTTGTCTGACAAAGTCAAGCGATAGGGCTACCGGGGCACACCGATCTTCCATTAATTTACTTTGGGGGTATGTCGATGGGAAAGACAAATGGTTTTATACTTTGTTCACTGTGCGATTTTAATTACCGCATGGACAAGCCCTGGCCAGGTGAAGATTCTAAACGAGTGCACAATGACTTCTTTCGGCCTTATGACTATATATTATAGAACATGAAACTTTTGAGAGGTACTTATGCGTTAAATTTATTTCCTGGTTATATTTCTTATCTATAACATCCACCTGCCATTTCCATCTTTATTTAGTAGATCTCTTATGAGTCACATCAACAGAGACGGTTGGATAGACACAAAGACAAATAGTTAGACAAACAGACAGACTGAGAGACAGTCCTTACAGACAGACAAAGAGACAGACTGAAGGATAGCTAATTGATAGATTAGACAGATTGATTGATTGATTGATTGATTGATTGATCACTTCCAGGTGATCCCACCCATATTATGATATTTTACTTGTTTCTTTTTTCAAACCGACAAGGCAACAGTCAAATAAGGGATTACAGCACACAGAGTACTGCTAACAGATAGCTGATCGCTTGCTTTAAGCCTCCCACTCCTTTCCCTTTCTTCTGTTATCTATTTACATGCAAATCAGTCTAGAAAAGTGGCACATAACCAACTATCTGTTCCCCTATACGCCCTGTCCTACTTTCCGGTCATGGGACGTGTGTAGATTGTGTGCGTATGTGTGTCGGTTGTTTACAACCTGCGGTGTGATACTGGTACAATACCTTGATTCAATGACATTTTTGCGACCCCGGTGCTCAGGGAAGGACTGAATAGTTGACCTGATACTGTTTTCTGTTTGTTCACATAATCTACTTCTTCCTCCCCCTCTTCTCTCTATCTCTGTCTTTGTCTTGGCCTATCTCTTTCTCTCTCTGTGAATTTTCTACAGCCAGGGCTTTCGATGGGAGGGGTATCTCGACCTAAATATCAATTTTACTTCCCTAATGACAGTTATTTCCACCCAGTAACACGGTGAAATTGTCGATGGCAATGTGTTTATGTCATGTTTGTTGTGTAGGCTAAATCAAAGTAAAAACGACAGACAACACGCAATACAGGCTTTAGGGAGAAAGTAAAACAACAACAACAAAAACAATCAAACAAAAACAAGCAAACAAACAAACAAGAAAATATACAAAACAAAACAAGAAATCATGAGCTCAGTTCTCTGTTGCCCTATCTCCATTTTACACATTTTGAGAACATTGATGAGGTGTGTTTAGCAACTGTTTTTGTATATAGGAGAGAGGACAAAATGATTTTCAGAATATACCTGTTTGGGCAAGTGATAGGTGAAATAACCACAGTGTATGGTAGATTTACTGTCCCTTTTTCACATGACTGTTGTATCTCCAAATCGCCCAAAATGGAGATAGGACAACAAAGAACTGAGTTCGCGAAATGCCGCACAGCCTTTTCGTTGTTTTTTGTGCCATCTCCAATTTTCTCTTCAATAGCACAGACATTGAAATGCTGAGGAATGTGCTTATACGCGCATTCACAAGCTCTGGACCAGTGCACCGAGTGGTGGGTAAACGCTGAGCATGTAGCTGCAGTATATTATATACATAGGCAATGTCAATAGAGATTATACGAGGGCGATTTTATTCCTTGCTTTTTGTTATGCAGTGTCATATTTACAAGGCCTGCATTAAGCTGCATTGAGAGGCAGAGGCCTAATCTTTCCGTTACGCCCCCCCCCCCTTTTCAAATTAATTCATCTTACTAGAACTTGTGTGTGTATTGGGGGGAGGGGGGGGGGATACGGGTCTTGAACATGAGGTTCAGGGGTCAAAATGTCAAAATCGGGTTTTGGTGTCTTTAGATACTGTGACCTCGTCTGATATGAGAAGAATACCAGTTGAGACCAGAGACAGATGCCTTATGCTCCAAAATGGCACCAATACGGTCCACGAAGAGAGTAGTAGTTAAGTTTAACGAAATACGATTTTCTTCAAATCTACAATTTTTTTTCCTTGATTTTTTTTTTTTTTTTTAAATTTCTGAACCGATCGATTTCAAATTTTAAATATTTATCATTCATGACACGTATTTCAATAATATGCAGCCGTTTTTCAAGATTGGGAGAATGATTTCGAATGAAAAAGATATGGCGCCGTCTATTTAGGCCTATTGGCCCAGCTAGACCTGGAGTCTATTTGGGCCTGTTGATGCACCGCTTTCTCTCAGTCCGTGCGTAAGAAAGTTATTGTATCCAGTTAGCTATGTAACTAAAAGATATTTGGCGGAAAATTGAGAAATGTATAGATCTTTCAGTCCACATATTTCAGAAATTTGTCACAAAAAGTGTATGGCATACGTTCAAAAACGAAAAACAAACAAACAAACGGAACAACCCCCCCCCCCTTTCCAACAAGCAAACAAACAAGACGCATTATATTTTTTATGTTGAACTTTTTTAATTACTGTGCCAAAGTCCAAACGATTGTATTGAACACTGTATGAGCTCAGGCTTTTGAATTTTATAATTTTCAAGACAGATAAACCAAAATGGCAGCTTTGTCATGGTAACCGGATTCATATCATTTTTTTTTTTCCCACAGTTTTCCTCTAATCTAAAATTGAAGTTTTGAAAAGTCCGTATTTCAGTACTTCAAAAAATCACTCTCAAAACTCTTCCTTCCCGCCCCTTTTTCATTTTGTGAACCGCTACCCGCGGGTTGAGACAGTAGAAAAGCGGGTATTGCTAGGGAAACACGTATCAGTATCGCCCTATGACTGCTGTGTTCACTGTTATGTTTTACGATGTAATATCGTCCACAGTCTCAATGGATCTAATAGTTGGTAGGACAGCATTCGTGTCAGCTGGTGTGCTGTGGTGGGGTAGTACAGGGCGACACTGTGAGATCTGTAGCTGATGACAGATGTATCGCAATAGCTAGGGACCATTTCGACTCGTTATGTGAGTTACAAGTGGCACAGCCGTACGCCGGTAGGCTTATCAAGAGGGGTGGGGGGGGGGGGGGGAGAGACATACAGAAAGGTTAGGGATCGGGAAGGAGGGTTTGGAGGAGTGGGGAGGGGGGATTAATGAAGGTTGATTAGTCACTGATCCATTAATGTTGTTGTTAGAGATGGATAAAATCATAAATAGCTGATGGATAGCTAATGTATAGACTAGTTGGTAGGTGGGTGAGTACGTTGATAGATAGATAGATAGATAGATAGATAGATAGATAGATAGATAGATAGATAGATAGATAGATAGATAGAT
>JBCAUA010809184.1:0-14665 GCA_038406235.1 Peronia verruculata
AAAGAAAGAAAGAAAGAAAGAAAGAAAGAAAGAAAGAAAGAAAGAAAGAAAGAAAGAAAGAAAGAAAGAAAGAACTGTTAAATTTATATCTCAAAATAAGTAAATACAAATATCTTTATTACACTTACCAAGTTACCTACACCCATCCTTGGCCCCCTTTCGTTTCTATTGTTGTTTTTTTTGTTTTTAATCATGTCTTCTCGAGAAACTTCTGCAGGAGGAATTTGAATAGCATGAGCAGAAGAAGGAATGATTAAATCTGACAGAATGAATTTATTCATTCATGTATTCATTCTTTCAATCACTCATTCATTCATTTATTCATTCATGTATTTTTTTGTTAAATATCATTATACATTCATTATTTATTTATCGTTTATTTTTTCATTTCTCTATTTATTCTTATTTATTTGTCTATTTATTTATTCATTTAATGATTTATTTGTATGTTCATATATTTATGTACTGCATTTTGTGTTATTTTATTATATTTATTTATTTACTCTAGATCTATTTATTTATTACACCTTTCCTTGTCAAACACAGAGAACCACCCAAATGTGTTGGTCCTGAATGCGAGACGTCATCCAAACTGCAATACCGGCCTGGCAGCCACTCCTCCACCTCTCCCCCCTACCCACCAGGGGTGGACGTAAATGGTGGGTCCTTGAACGGCAATGGTGGGCCGGGCTATGGGGAGGAGCATGAGATCAACGGTGACATGGATCTTGATGACAGCACAGCCCAACCTGGCAAGGCAGAAGGTGATGACAAAGATGATGATGGTGGCATCAATTTGGGTAAGAAATTATATATTTTAATGGCTGAAATAGTTATTTCTGTTTTGGATGATAGTTTTTCTTTTAAAAAAAGCAATGGACCAAGTTTTCACAGTTTCAAACAGATCGGGGAGAGTATGGTGAAGATTTAAGGATTGCTGTTGTTTGTAAAGCACATATTCTTACCATAATATAAACAAAGCTCTTTATTTTTTTTTTTTTTTTTTGTCATGTTTGTTTTGGCTGTTCATCATCATGAACAACTTAAAGTTTCGAAATTCTTTAATAATTAAATTTATTGTTGTATGCAAGTTTCAAGATTTCAATGAAAAGAAATTCGTTCCAGAAAACAAATTTTTGTTTATGCTGATTGTTTAAAGTAACTCAAGAAAATGACTGATGCACGAGGAAATTGTTCAAGAAAACATTTTATTTTAATGTGTTTGATTAAAATAATACAAGAAAATGGCTGAGACCATATGATTTCTTACTTCAAATTTGTTTGTACATTAAGTAGTATATTATATGTAATAAAGCACTCAAATTGACATGTCATTTTTCCTTTATATAGGTCTCATCTTGGGTATTACTGGCAGTGTATTAGTGGCAGTCATCGTCTTGTGTATTGCTTTGTGCAAACTGCGCAGTCGAGACGAAGGCACCTATAAAGTTGATGAAACACAAAATTTTTCCGCCCTACAGTCCAAAAAGTCTGCCGGAAATGGCACTCTGGCATCTGGAAGTGAATCATGCACTGGGAAACGAGGCAAAAAGAAAGATGTGAAAGAATGGTATGTTTGATGACTTGGCCTGGTAGGACATCACTTTCCTTTCAATTTACTTACAATGTCAACTATATTGATTTTGCCTCTTTTGGTTACAAAGGGATAGCTCCTGAAGAATGGCTATCAAAAATGTACAAATGTTTGCTCTTTTTTTGTTCAAGTCCACTTTCCATTTGCTGAGCACAATTAGATAAATGAAGTTAAGGTAAACAAGTACATCTCTAACTAAATTTTGAATTTATTGTGTTTATGAATTTCGAATTTGTCCAGACTTTTTGAGTTATAGCAAATCAGATTCCTTCTCTGTTTGCTCCTGTCAGCTCAAAACACATGGGCAAGATTGTGGGGGCAAGACGTAGAACCTTTTGTCTCTGCAACGGATGATTTGTTTTCATAGGTGCTCTAAAGCTTCAACATTTATTTCATGAATTCTGAAATAGTAGGGTAGATGAAATTTCCTTTTATTTAAGATTTTTCCGTTCCTTTTTTGCTTAAGCCAAATATAAAAATTGATGCTCATGATATTATGGCTAAATGATAACTGTGCCAGTCTGGTGCCAGAAGGCAGTAGATACTTCACTCATTCGGCTGTGTGCACAACTTTTTGTGCCAGAGATCTCACACGAATGTTGTAACAGTTGATATTATTATCATATTATCATTTTATAGAATGGATGCTTTGCTCTCATTAGTTTTCCTTGATTTTTATCGTTATCTAATGTCTGTCCACTGATGTGAATTACGTTTATGGTGCTTGAAATATTACAAATGTAATGCTTACTTTCATATTGTTGCATCGATGCAATAACATGGTTACTGCTTATTCAAGGCATTTGATCATACAGTTTCAAGGCATTGGTGTAAGGATGTAATGTAATGTAATTGTAATGTAATACATGACAGAGTTTCACAAACTACTATTGTTAACTTATTACCCTGTATTACTTACTTAGTCCAGGATGTAGTAATGTATTTAATGAGACTGCTAGTCACTGTACATATTGTAGTATACTTACAATATAAAATATCTTCTGTGCGTGTCATCTACTACCTCTTCATTGACAGCAAGCGCTGGTGTAGTTACTGTTCATGAATGTAAAGTATGGTGAATATTATTAAGTTCTCAGCCAGTGGTGAGCCTTGATTTTGGATTCTGAGGCCTGAACTATTATAGAAGCACTGGGTAAATTTTTAGAACTTCTCCCTTTCAAAAAAAAAAAAAATGCAAAACAAAACAAAAATAAATAGAACAAGTTACCCTGAGGGTTCATCATGGGCCATATCAGATGCTGTGAAGTTGATATTTCAAATACAGTCCATTGGTGGTTGGCCTCTGCGTGCATCTCATCCATACCCTGTACTTATTTGCTGGACTTGAGGTATTTCATTTTTGTCAGTGAGGATATTTGCAGGTATGCTGTTTTTTTGGGTTTTTTTTTTTGTTGTTGTTTTTTTAAAGAAAAAAAAGAAAGCAGCTCATTTTGTTGCATATTGAACCACAGGAATGTCTGTGAGAAACTCTTGATATTATGAGCTAGTACATGTATAAAGATCATATTCACCTGAAATTAATGTCCTACAGTAATTTTATCCATAAAGGAAATGGAATGCCTGAAGCTTTTGTCTTGAAAAGCAAATTCAATTTCCTTGCTAATTTTCTTTGGACCCAATCCTGGACAAGGAGGAAAAGACTGATGTAGTGTTGATGAGTTGTTGTTTTTTTAATTTGCTCATTGTTGTGACCAACGTTTGTTCATGTGCTTGTTGTTTGTATTTTGTTGCTCTGTGGTGTTTTGAATACAACACAGTATCCAACAGTTCAATTATTTGGCATTGTATCATACAGTCCATTGTATCATATAGACATGGTTGACCATATATAAAGCTCACCTTTTGTTTCTTTTTTCTTTTTTTTTTTTTTATTTACCTGTTTATTTCTTTATTTATTTACTTGTTTATTAATTTATGTATTTACCTATTTATTCATTTATCTATTCATCCAACTATTTGTTTGTTTATTTATTTTGTGAGTTACCTTACTCTTTATCCTCATTCATTTGTTGTATTGTTGTTGTTTTTTTATTTCTCATAGTTTTACCAGAATTCACTTTTCTTACATGCACCATGACATCTCAATCCTCTGTTTTCTTTAGTTCTTACATCAATCTGTCAGTGATGCAGTTTCATATCACATGTATTAGCTCTTCTTTCTCTTCCCTCTCTTTGCACCAATCATACACTATCCACTAACAATATTAATATTTGTTGTTTTTGTTGTTGCTTGAAGAGGGTTTTAGTGTTGTTGTTGTTGTTGTTGCTTGAAGAGGGTTCAAGTGACTGACAGCTTGCATGCTGTCCTTGTATACAAATCATAGGGTCCCACTTTTAAACATCACACCTGACCCTTATTTAACATACTTTCCCCAATCTAGTCGCATTGTGTTCCACTTTTTCGTAGGACCTTGAAAAGTATGACAGTACCTGTGCCATGATATGAGGAGTTACAATGCAAATGTTAGTAAGTGACGATTAAGAATTAAAAAAAACTGGAGTTTTTTGTTTTATCCCCTGTGTTTTGGCATCAAGGAAACCTCCCTGGGATATATTTTTGTTTGTATTTTAGGTTCTCTTCTGGGGCAGTGAAGGCTTAGGCAGCACAAAGCTAGCCACATAGACATGGCAGGGCAAATGACATTTAAACAAACAAAAAAAAAGACTTACAGCCATTTGTAATTTCATTCCTCATATTATTATGTGCCATCATGCATTGATTAGCTTATCTGAGAATTTGGAAGAGAATTGTATGGTGCCAAATGAAGTCCATGGCACAAGTTCCAGGCAACTGTTTAGCAGAGATTGAGCTATGGTATAGAATGCGTGTGCATGCATAATATGGTTTGTCACTTGTTTGTTGATGAAACTTTAATACCAGTATCATTTCTGCACTGTCACCAGATTCGCAGTTAAAGTCTGTTAATGAAATGATTTGTAAACACATGAGCTCAATGAACTTTCTCCTTCTCCGAGTGCTGTTCCCATTCCTTTTTCTTTAGGAAGTGTAGGTACAGTCCCCCATCTCATGGAGAGGTATATGTACAAATGAAGTTTTTTTTTGGTTGTTGTTGTTTTTTTTAAATTTTGGACCACTTTCTGTGTGCACAAAATGAGAATTGTATTTCTCACAAACATGCATATCATTTTTAATACATCTATCTCATTCTTTCATGCCTAGTCATCATAATCAAGTCCTTTCATGTGAATGTAGCAACCACTTTTTCAAACTTTGTTTGACCTCATCCCAGAATGTATGTAATATAAGACCCCTTTGTGAGATGGGTGACATTTTGTGGGTAATGGGTTTGCATAGCCCCAAGAAGAGGGAAGTGAAGGGACTCTAGTCTGTCTAGACTAAGGAAGAAAAAATGGAAAGAATGGAGCAAGGAAAAGGGAGACACAGTTAAGGTTAGGGAGTACTGATTATAAACTTTTCAGAAATAGGCAATGAATAAATTATACACTGATACATACATGTATCTTCATTTATAAAAAAAAGAAAGACATGCCAAGCTCACAACATCCTTGTATCATAAGTCCCTGTTTGCATGGAGTTGTGGCGAATGTTAGTGTGTTTTTTTGTTTTTGTTTTTTTTTTCTTTTTTGTTCTGTATGTACCCTTTCATTCTAAGAATGTAGGATTATGTTGGCTTTAAGTGCCTGTGCAGTTTGGTGAGAAGGATTTTTGGAATCTGGACATTGTTTCTAAACAGCAGTATCTCCACCTGTTCTTCATCTGATTTTTAACTGTCAAGAGTTCTGTTAATGTGCATAGTGTATACAGTACATAGGATCTCCAAAATATATTCCCAGTGCGCTATCAAGCATTTTAATATATTATATAAATGCTGTTAGTGTTGGATGATTTTTGCAAACTTTCTGTTCACTGGTCTTGAAGAGTTCTAGATTGTCATTTCTGTCAATGATTGTTCACAAAGTGTTAGCTACAGTTGTAACAATACATAAGTAATAGCAACATTAATGATATATATGTATGTGCCCAAGGATTCATGTTTACTTTCCTATAAACATATATATAAATGGTGATATTATATTCAAGTATTCACTAAGTCTAAGATTCTCATTTTAATTTAGTCTGTAAGAAGGTGTGCTTAGCCGTTAGATCAGTCAAAGCATCATGCCAGAATGGAGTAAAATATAAATGGCCATGTTGGATTATCATGGAGCATTGAAATGTGGACCAACTTTCACAGTCTGGGTATTACCTGCAATTGTTTCAGTCGCACTGGTTTGTTAAGTGATGATGTCATGGATAGGAATAAATTTCAACAGATTGGTGTATTTCTGAACCTGCTTTGTATTCCATGAAGACACATTAGCTGTGAGGGTAACAAATTGCATTAGTAAAACATTATTTGCATTGATCAGCTTACTTATTATTTCAGTTCAACAATGTTCAGCTTTGAACAACTGAAACTGAAGAATTTTGCTCTGCCATGTTTTTGTTGTTGTTCTTGTTGTGGTCTTTGTTGTCACCATCATCATTGTTGTTGTTATTGCCTCTCCTTTACTTTGTTATTGTCCATGTTCCAAACATTTCCATCAGTTGACCTGTTCAGATTGATAGATCCAGCTTGGCTTGGTTTTAGTTACGGCACTTTATGAAAGAAAGGAGTGATCAGGGAAGCAAATCCCTTTCAGAATAAGGGTAGCTTTTGCATTAGAACATAGCTATAGTTCGTAGGTCTATTAAGAATGACAAATTGCAAAGCATAATGACTGTTCTGAAAGAGTAGGCTTATTTCATAATAAAGCAATGTTTATATTTCGGCATTATGTAATAATTGTTTTAAGAGTGTAGGCCTACATGTAATAGAAGCACATGTCTAAGGATTGGGGACCTCACAGTAAATGTTGTTTTATTGTGTGTTTTTTTTTGTTGTTTCTTTTTGAAGGCTAGTTCCAAACTAGGACAGAACCATTGTGCAACCATTTAGTTTGACCTGGCTAGCTTGATGAGCTTCATTTCAGTCCATCAGTCTACCAATGACTTGAAGTTAGTTGGGTGACAATTTTGTCGTAATGTGGTACCAGCCTTACCTCCAGTAATAAGAACTATAATATATGTACATGAATTTTTGCTCTCAGTATTTTAAAGGGCTGTATAGTGGGACCAAAGACGCAACAAATTAAGGTCTAGTTCACAGTATTGCATAGAAATCATTTCCATTAGCTCAGCTGTACTTTGTCATTCATTTGTCTTTGCTTGATAACATTTTGCGTGTGTGATTGAATGAGCACAAGGGGGTATATATGCATCTATTGTGTAGGTTTACAAGTGTCTGTGTACATGTGATGAATTTTCGTACCTGGGCCTATCTATTTGTACAAATTATAATATGAATTTATCATGACTGTCACCGCTGCCATTTTTGACGGTGAATATTTTTAGTAGAAGTTCTTGCATTACTTATTAGTTGTGTCCTACTTCAAGTGTAGAAATGTAAACATATGGGCAAACTTGTCACTAAGTGTGAGTGAAATCATGTCAGCAATATTTGTAGTAACCAAATGTCCTTCGTCAGAGCATGAGTGTCTAACTTCTGTCAATCCTAATCATGAAATAATGAAGTGACGTGTATCAGTCCGCATGTAAAGAAATCTGTGTCTACTTTGCTCTATACACTCAATGGGTAGATTTTGCATGTGCAACTTTTTTTTTTATATGGGCAATGTAAATTTGTATAGATATAATTGAAAATCAGCATACATATTCATTTTAATCAGTCTAAAATCTCCTTGAGCAAAATAAATAAATAAATTAAAGATGTCAAAGGATAGAGGAACGAATATTAGACAGAAAGTATGACTTATCATTAACTTCATAGATTATTTTTTTTTAAGGAAATGATGTACATTTAGCTACAAGAAGTATCAATTGTTCACATGGATTGGGAAAAAAAGAGAGAAGTCTCTAGTTTGAACTATTCTGTAGTATCACATACTTTCTTTCTGTGTGAAGATGACATCAAAACTAGTTGTACCTTAGCTCTGCAATGTTTGACATCATTTTGATATCATTTAAAAATCTTTACCTTTTAGTCACACCACAATCTCGGAAACAAAAGCAAATTTGAGTACAACACTGCCTAGTATTTTTCCGTTCTAAATCCTACATTTCATCACCAAGTGTAATAATGCTGGAGAACTGAATGATATAAGACTATGATTTGATTTTGCTTTTCTTTGATATGTTTGCTGCATGTGACAACAATTGTTACTTCTCTTTCTCTGTTCCAGATTTTTGTTGTCTTTTAAGAAACAAAAAAAAATGAATGAGCTTACAGTGAACAAATTGTCAATGTACAGGGCAAGGTGGCTTGAAGATAAAATGCTTGTCAAAGTTATGCTGCATTTTAATTTACATTCTAATGTTGTAAGTGTTGTGGTTGTAATTTATGCCTGGGAGTAAGGCATGAAAGGACAAAATGGTTAATGCTTGTTAATAAATAACGTTTTTGTATAATGAAAAAAGGGGTCTTACTTTGTTTTTTTGGTTGATTTCATTATTCGTTTCTTTGTTGTTTTCATTGTCTTTTTTCTGTCAGGATGTTTTTTTTTATAAAAGCAAGAAGTTATCATCCTGTGAATTGTATACTGCTAAGTCATATTCAGCTTCAAACCACAGACAAAGCTGTATTTCAGAATAATGTTATGTAATTTTACTATGGATGCATGTATATCTAAACTCCAAACTGAAATCTAGTATTCATCAATTATAACACTATAAGAACAGTAGGATGAGGCTCCTTAAATCTGGCATTATTGAATATCAAAACATAAGAATCATTGTTTGAGGCTCATTATACTTAGTATCCAAATATCCCACCAAAAGAATAGTAGCATGGGACTCAAATACTGAATCATACCAAATCATAAGAAAGTACATGTATGATGCAAAGTATGATGAGAATAATTAAATCTGACATTATTCAAATACCACACCATAAAAATAGTAGCATGAGGCTCATTAAATCTAGCACCACTCAAATATCACATCATAAGAAAAATATGGTGAGACTCATTAAATCTAGGTTTATTTAAATATCACACCAATAAAATAGTATGAAGAGAGTCATTAAATCTTGTATTATCAATGAGATGCGACACAATGAACTCAGGTTCTTGTCAAATTTTGAGCATATGGAGTTACTGATATCACCGCAAAGATTATTCATTTCCCTTCCAGTGAGTGAAAAAATTATTGTTCAACTTTGAGTGGAAGTTGAGATATTGGCAACTAAAGACGATGGGGTGACCTGTTGCTGCTACTGAATTTATTGAGAAAATGGACGATCACTTTAGTAAATCCTTCTTAATCCTTGTTAGGCCATGCCACTAAATTACAATTTTTGGCCTTTTACTCAGTCTATTCCAACAAATTTAACACTGAAAAGCATTTTTATGTTGAAATAGAAGGATTTGGTGAAGAAAAAAAAATCATTCACTGTTGAAAAAACACATGATTTCTCCAGTCGGCTCAGTTTGGATGACGGTCAATAAATCTGGTTTTGTTCTTTAACCAAACCATAATTAAGCTTACTTGGATAAGGCTCATTAAGCCTGGTATTATTGCAATATCAAATCATAGGAAAAATAGGATGAAGTTCATTGTATTTTGTAAGCCTACCTGTGTACATACGGTTTTGCAATTTTCATATGCACAACAGACAGCACTCCCAAAAGGCAACAAATCAATGAGCTCCCAAAAGGCAGCAAATCAATGAGCTGTAAGATGGTTAGAGCTTTGGTCCAAAATTATATTCAAACAATGGTAGGCCTGTTCGAAATACTGATAACACTTCCCTTGCCTAAGCTTCAACTCTGCAGAATATAAGCCAGTATCAATGGTTGGGACTGAAGCATGTTTGCATTTATACTTGTCCGTACAATGGTAGATCAAAGTCTTAAGGAAATGAATGCAGAAAATTTTCACATATGACTTTTTAAGTCTTGTTTTGTTTTGTTTGTTCTCTGTATACACATGACATAAGACACGTTTTAGAAAAGTATTTTGTCATCCATTTTTTAACTATGGATAATTGTTGGTGGGTTTGTTTTTTTTTTGTTGGCAACAAAAACGTTTTTTTTTAAAAGAATGACTTTTTAGAGAAAATGAATTCTAATTACATGTGTGTAACTTCCCAAAGCCAGTCTATGGGCCAAAGGATTCCTCTGACAGACTTCAAAAAAATAAAAAAAAGAAAAGAAAAAAGCTGCTTAAGAATTTTTACCAATTTACTGAACTGCAAAAGAAAAAAAAAGCAACTCAACGCTGAATAAGAAAAGGTCACTTGCTTATCAGACATCATAACCCATGTGTCTGGGCGTTAGCTATAAATAAGTCTGATTCACAAATGATGTAGTTCAAAATCATTTCTTACCAATACTATTGAGGGAAGGGGTGCAAAGGAAAGGCAGAGAAAAGCTATTGAGGTTGTTATTTGCTACAGAACAGTGTTAATATTTCTATTTTATAAAATGTACTACAGAACAGTCATTACTATCACCAATACTGAAACCAACAACAAAAGAACAAGTGAGCGAACACTACAGATGATGATTTTCATTATGAAAATAACAAAAATTATCATCTGTCATGTTTGCTCACTTGTTCTTTTGCTGTTGATGTCATTGTTGGTGACAGTAATGACTGTGGTATTGTTGTTTTGTGTTTTACAGTTTCTGTTGTTGTTGTTTTTATAAGGGAAAGACAGGAGGAGGATAAGCTGTGGAATATCTAAGACCATGAGAATGAAAAAGACCAAAACATTGATGTATACATAATACACATGTAACAATCCAATTGAGTTCATTTTAATGAGTTTATTCTGAGTACAACATTCTTAAAGTGATCTATAAAAGTTTATATTATGTCATAAATCACTACATGATCAGATTTATAAATTCAAGCCTTTTCACCTCTGCTGAGACAAGAAAGTTTCAGTAACATAAAACAATGAGCATCAAAGAATTATGTGAAAATCTGATTCAAACAACCAAAACATAATTAACAACAACATCCTTACATTATACATGGCTCATATCTGCCTTGAGGTACTAATTTGTTTGTCCCTCTGTTTTTAATGTAATCAGAAATATCATAAAGGTTCACCATGCAAAGTCCGCAGTGTAACTGCCACTTCAGCAGACCTCATGTACTACACAAAGGAAATTTTGAAATATACATGTATATAAATTTGGTGGCAAGTGTCAATAATGGACAAAATTCATTATGCTTATAACAAAAAGTACAAAACAGTTTCATTGCATGAAAAAAAATCTTGCATCATGGTTCTTTTATGCATTTTTAAGGCATGATTTCATTTGACATTATTACAAAGCTACATTTCCAAAGCCTGTTTCAACTACTAATACCTGTATGCACTGCAATCATGCTTTGAAGGGTTCAATAAAAAATTTACTGGCGCCAGTTTAAATTCCTTGCTTCTCGTTTTGATAGGGGCATAATAAATATTAGTGGGATCATACACATATCACATATATATATGTAAAACTAGATGCATATCAGGGCACAAGATTATAGAATCAACCACATATGTGCATGAAAAATTCCATCTTGTGCACAACAACAAATAGCCTTCTTGATTCAAAGCTTACTGGTCTTGAAATTTGGCACAGTGACCTGAAAAGATGGTGACCACTATGGCCTGAAAAATGGTGACCACTGTTCATATGCACATATGGGTGATCTGCTGAGCACTATTCCAAACATTCAAAAAGTAATCAACAATAAATATGCAAGAAAGTCTGATATGAAAATTACCTTCAATAAAAAGATGTACATGTATTTATTATTTGGTTGAAATACCCTTCTGAAATGTACATCTCTTTGGCAAATTTTGACTGTTCATTTTGATCAACAACAGGCATGACAAAATAACTGTTTTGACAAAGTCATCAGCTCTACCCTAGTACACATCATGACGTCCTGATTATACTACATTAATCTGACAAGTAGTTGCTAATCAATTTCATGTACATTTAATTCACATCAAATTTTGACAAAATTACTGCTTATCACTCATGATAACAAACTGATTACGCTGCATTAATTTGACAACACAAATAGCCCTCATAACTAAAGCAAATCACTATTCACAACATCATGCAATAATCACAGTTTTTGATAAGGATCATCTTCTTTTGATAGATGTACATCACAGCTGGAAAGAGGTCTAAAGAACACTGAAATATCATGAACACCTGTAAGCAGCTTAACTCTCTCTTTCTCAGAACCCTACCCCATGTACTTTGGATTTATGGACATCTAGAAAGCAAAGGAGATCTAGCAAATTGAAGCATCACTGATACAGGGTTAACTTATGTGTCACACGGTCACCATTTTGTTAACATTCCCATGACGCATTTCAAGGTAGATCATATGAAAGATCTAGGAGGGATCATCACTCACACATACGTTGGTTTATATGGTGTAAGCATGTCTGAATGCTCATCATTCGTTAAGAGTTGCATGTTATGCCTAGAGCATGTATGCAAATCACCGTGTGAGAAACATCCTTCAATCAAGCAACCGATCTTGAAATATTTCATGTGGTTTTTCACTAGGTACATTACATTCCTTCCTGCTTTGAGCTACATCTCCCATCATCGCTTAGAACAGAGAGCAAGATCAAAGTACAAACAGCAATGAAGGCTTGCTCTGAGGTATGGAAGGAAATAGTCACAAAGGCTGTGGAGCAACACACATGATAATGATGGCTATCTCTTCTCCCATTGGTTCACATTTGGTTTTGGCACAGAACAAGGTGGGATCTGAGAATCCTATGAAAACTGTTAGTCTGACACTCCAAAGACATGAGACTATAGTTCTTTACCCTGGAATCTCTATACCTAAGTATTCATGACTTTAAATGCAGCTAAAGATAAACATGTATAGAAGATGGAATAGCACAATGATAAGACTGGTTGTACCAAATACATGAACTGCAAGAATCTTCTTGTCTCACGGGCAGTTTTTTTCTTTTTTTTTTCTTCAGAAAACCACTGCAGTGTGACAAAAAAGACCACATCTATTTGTTTTGTTTTGTTGCTTTTTTTTTGTTGTTGTTTTTGTTTTTTTTTTTAAATCAGTTCAGTAACAACATGTGAGTTTCTTTCCTCTATTCCCCTTACCTAGACAGCTAAATAGATTGCTAGTAACTGTCAAGCACATGGGTGCCATTTTGAAAGCAGCATTCAAAATGGAATGTCTAAGATTTACAAACAACAGTGAAAAATCTGACAACTCCTGACCACCTTCACAAAATAAAAATCTGATGATATCTGAAGTGATCAACAATATAAAATCTGATAACATCTGACCTGATCAACAATGCAAAAAATCAAATGTCATCTTATCTGATAAGATAATGCAAATCTGATAATGCCTGACCGGGTCAACAATGCAAAAAATCTGAAGAACCGGAATTGGATCAACAATGCAAAAATCGGATGGAACATTTTCTCTCTAAAGTTCTGAGCAACAACGCTGCTTTTCTTCAGAATTACCTGGACCAAGCATTGCACTGGTATAGAGTTAAATGTACCTGGAACATAACCTGCACTTTGAGCTAGTCACTCTCAATCACATCCATGTAGCTTTAGTCTAATACCCCACTATGCCAGGACTATCCCATGCTGATTTCGTAAGCGACAACCAGAATTACTGGGACAAGACTGTACCTGTCCCAGGCCTAAGAATTATTTTTGGGATAATGAAATATGATCAACCCATCCCACACTAAAATAAATCTGACCCTAGGTAGTGAAGAGGCATCAACTCGGAGAGATCAAGATTAAAATTTTACACACCACAAGCCTAATAGGCTGTTGTGACTGCATTGTGCTTATGTGCAATGTTTTTGAATTTGTTTGTTACTAGGAAAAAATTACACACCTGTTGTGAACATTGGCCAAAGCTATAAGATTGTCCTCTCCTAGAGGGGTACTAGCCTTGCATAGTGCATTAATTCATCCTTAAGCCTAAACATGAATAAAAATGAAAGCAAGGATAAATCAATAAATATTGCATATGAGAAGGAGCAAAGTAAACACATTAACACCTCTACTTTTTAAAAAAAATGTGCTGCAACAGTATTGCTAAGAAAAGCAACAAAATAAGAAAAAGAAGATTTAGCAGTAGAAATCAGTTCTACAACTGTTTAGCAGGAATATACGTGTAACAGGCTACCAAGGTTTCCTGTCAAAGTACCTGTAGTATTCTCTTTCATATACAACAAGGAAAACCAGTGTAGAAATAACAATAGTGATGAAAAGTAAAAATGGTGAAAGAAGTTTTCAAATGGCAAGGATAACAGAAGTATCACACAAAGCTTAAACTGACAGATGTTATTTAACAACTGAAACCCTCTCTGTTGTAATTATACTGACATAAAACAATGGTGATTTCTTTCAATCAGACATTTGGTCTTTGAATATGAAAAGAGTTCATACTGGATATGACAAATAAATGCCACATTAAATACTCAAGAACAAATAATACAAAATTTTTGCATTTGGCATTCATGGTTTCATTTGGGACACATGGTGAATTCAAGTTTCTTGATGAGAAGCACTGAAGCACTCTGTAGTGAGCCAAATATGACAGTTCATGACTTATCTGTCCCATAAATATGTATAATTTGTTGAATGCTGGCCAATCCTCTGTGACAGTTTAAATCAGCTTTAAGACAATTATTTCATGTATCTCAGTCTCAAGAAACACAAGGTAAGTAGATCTCAAAGCAACAAAAAAATTCCATATCGCACCACTCTACATCAAATAAGCCATTATCAGCATGTATGAAATATAGATAAAAAAAACTTGACAGCACAGGTTATTTGATGAGTCATGCCATTATAATTCTTTTGAATCAATACATAAAATTAATGATAATTCTCTTTAAATACGTCTTTTAACTCATTTGTGACGGGCTACGTCTTTAAACGTAACTACGGGCAAGTGACGGGCTACGTCTTTAGACGTAATACGAAACTATCGTA
>JBCAUA010809406.1:0-12009 GCA_038406235.1 Peronia verruculata
AATCTCGCGAAATCCCGTACCTGTGTTCAAATGAGGTAATAATCATTCTCGCGAGATCTGAAGCGGTTCGGGAAAACTCGGAGGCGCGGACTTCGGAGCACTGACGATAGATCTAGGGCTAGGCAGGCCTGCCCTACTGACTACAACTGGATCCAGATTATTTAGGCTACTATCAGCAACTACAGTAATAACATTCATCAAAATGGATCTGACAAACTTCACTGAAATGCATATAAATCTAGTTTTACTCACCATCAGGCCGGAATTCAAACTCTAAAAACTCATGTCCGAACTTTCCTTTGTGGCCAACATAGTAACGCAAGTAAAAGTCTGTGGATGCCGCCATCTTGAAACTGAAATTGAACGAATGCGTGTTGCTATTCAGTCGGATACCGTAAAAAATACGCCAGGATATCTGGTTGACACTATAATAATAATTATTATTCCCTTCGAATTTTTCATCGTCGTTTGTATCCTTCATTTGAATTAAATATCTGACAGTCAATACTTATGCTGCACTTTACACTGACACTGGTCAATTAAGGGGTAGGAGGGAGTTACATAACAGAGAAGCATTCAACATACTGCAGTATTCATTTTAATGAATAAGTAGGCTAATATTAAGGACGATTCATGAACTACGTGGTTTAAAAAAAAAGTTGAGTCATGGAAAGTACAGTGTTTCAGTTTATTTCTTACTGTGTTAGCAAATTCAAGGGGTACTAAACTGTAGCAGCTCTTGTTTAATATTCCCTATGAGTCCTTGGCGCTAGCATTTAATTTGTGTATATAATAACTGTATCCAGAACATCAACTTCACAAGGGAGACTAGCTAATAATACAAATAAAAATTGTCACTTCCGGCACTGCCTGCAAAATCTTTGACATCTGTATTTGCCCAATTTCTCGAAATTGCACAGAAACTGACCAATCAGCCTTCGCACAAAGATACAGCATTTGGAAAAACAGACACCAAGGATAATTATAGGGACTGATTCAGTCCAAAGTATTAAAGGCAAAGGTGACATGTCTAAATTTTAATTTTAAGTTATTAAATAACTTGATTTGATTAGTTCAGAATCAGTAAACTGGATCTGTACCGTAGCCGTAGTCTGCTAGATCAAATCTTTTTGTTGTCCAAGTTTAGATCTGGATGTCTACCTGTCAGTGATTGAACTGTTCAGCATGTGACTCTTTTTGAGTTAGACATTTGATCTTTGTCAGGATATAGGAGTTAACAGTGTTATTATTATATTATTTATATTTAGGTTTTATACAGCTAGCTGTAAGAAACAGTTTGTGCCTTTCTAAAATTATTAATGAAATATTAATGTAGAATATAATTAGTGACTTGTTTCTGAATGATATAACCGTGAGGAGAATTTGCTACTTTAGTGATGCACATTATCAAATTGTTACTGAGTCATATTATAGTTGTAAATTAAAATTTATTCTCTTGAATTTTAATTACAATCACAGAGTTTGCCACCCATAAGTTTGTTTTCTTTTGCATTCACTGATTGATAGAACTTTAAAAATCATTTAAAGTATCAGCATGATTAGAAGCAAGTGTCTGAAATGCATGAGAGCCTGTTATCTGTATCTGTGTTTTGACTCAAGAACAATGTAAACAAAATGTTATTCAACATGTAGTCTTGTGAGACTCAAAAATTAGTGATACATCAGCGAAGTACCATTTCTGTGTCTTCAGCCTCAGTCTTCCCATATGTCTTGCCTGAAATATCAGCCTTATTTTGCTTGCTATTTACTATTAATTTCTTTAAGAAATTGATTTGATGATATGCAGACTTTTTTGTATTTTTCTTTTTTACTTTTTTATTGCACATTATTTTTTTCTTTAGCTCTGCTGGTAAGCAAGAGAGCTGTAGCTTGTCAAGATGACTACTCCGGAAGATGACTTTATGTTGGAGGATGATGAGGATGAAAATGGAGGCCATCTTCAGCCCCCACAAAGTAGTCTTAGCTCTGCAATGGTTTCATCACCAACAACAGACACACTGGATTCAGTTGCGTTAGATCCAGCCACATTTGATGACAGTGATAGAATTATGAATGTAAGTGCTAAAGATAAATGGAAATATTATACATGTCTTTTTTTCAGTCCTGTTTAAACCAAGAACTTGGTCTGAGTCTGAAATAATGATTAGTTTCAAATTTATGTCATTTATACTATCATAGTGTTATACTTCAACTACTTTTTTCAGACTATTGCTGAAGTGTCATGTTTTATTATGGTCTCTTGTAAATATAATCAGAGACAAAGTTTATGCTGAACACAAGTTCTGGATCTCATGCCTTGAGATCCTCATAACAGTGATATATACTTGAGTGATTTAGATCATCTAGTTTGTGCCCACCATTTATCTTCTTCTTTTCTTTACCTTTCTTAAGCAAAAGCCACATGATGATGACCTGATTAATTGTTCAACAATGATGTTTATCAAGCTGGAGGCAGATGTTTGATTCAAGTGATGAAACATCTCCACCAAGTGTGAATTTACATTGGGTGCATCAGGAGTGTCATTCAGAAAGGCAGAAAACAAGAAAGATGATATCAGTGGTTTTTTTTTTTTTTTGAAACAAGCATGAAGAAACACTGCATTGTGGCTTGACTAATGCTCTTAAATGCCATAGAAATATTATCACTCCCTCCATGTTTGCTCTAGATGCAGGAAAGTTTGCTAATCGTCATCATTTTATTTAATTTGCTATCTAGAATATATGTAGGCCATGTTGCTTTTCTTTCAGTGCATGAAAAACAGAAAGTGAAAAAAAGATCATGCTCCTCTTACTTTCTGAGTGCCAAGCAAAGAGTTCAGTTTTCCTCACTGTATGATTGTATATATAAAATACTTCACGAGTTCAGTTTAGAATTTTCATTTTTATTTCAAAACTGTCACAATCACTGATAAATTCCATTACATCTCCATTCAGTGAATATCATCCAGTTAGTCAGTGCATGTGTTAGCTGATAGTGTAATGCATTTTTTTAGGCACCATGTATTTAGCAGAGTGGCTAAATTGGTGTGTATGTGTATGTGCCTCCTTTTTTTTTAATGGCACACCATGGAATTCTTTGCTGTCAGTGACATTTATATCAGCAATATGTTGCCACAGCTTTGCTTGTCTTTTCATTTTGTGTCATGCCTTTTTTTGAACAACAGGATGAGTGCCCTGAGGAGGGAAGTGTTGATCTTGATTCACCAGAAGAGGCAGGAGGAATTGAGATAAATATTGAAAAGCATGACGATGACTTGCCAACCGCAAGCAGAGATGAAACCCCGTTGCAGAATGTCACTGCAGCTGAAGGGCTTGGAAGACAAAATATGGATGTTGATAAAGTGGGATCACATTTTCTTTTTGACGTAGATTACTTCTTGTGTATATATGTATTTACTCTTAGGGAAGTGGAAAGGAAAATTCCTATGTCTACACAAAATGCATGTTTATTTCTTCGCTTGTCTTGCTCTTTGCTTTGCTTATATATATATCTTCTCTGTTTTCGCTTTGCATTCTCAGTCGATAGAGATATAGCAATCAGAAGAAGTCACCATATTAACTGTAATATTCTGCAGGACTCAATGACGAAAAGTAACGAGACTGGCAAAACAAATATAAGCAGCTACTTTGCGGACTCTGGCGATGACTTCTTTGATTCACTTGGCGGAGAAACTAAAGATGAGAACCAGCTTGGTGGTGACCTGTTCATGTCAATAGCCATCTCGAAGTCTGATGAGGACATCAGAGCTTCAGAAATGAATGCGCGTGAAATCAAGGAGTCTGATGTAATAGGAAATACATTGTCCCCTGTCGATGCTGATGAAGAAGGAATGCGCAGGATTAATTCTTTCATCAGAAAGCGGGAGGAAGAAGAGAAATTGGAACAAGAAATAAGTACAGCCAAGCAGGTTGAGGAAATTACCGATGTTGTAGAGAAGAAAATAGATGAAATGCCAGGGAATGATGAAGAGGATGAAAGTGAAGAAGCAACAGAAAATGTCACCCTAATTCATCACAGAGAACATAAAACATCGACTTGTGAGCCAGAAACTATTGCATTTGAAGGTGAGTTCTGCATGACATTTGACACTACTTTACCTCCCCATATGATTGCTGATATTACTTGTTAATAATTGTTTTACCTTTTTCAGAAAATAACATAGTGAAATCAGCCTTGAGTCACAAACATGGCTATACTCTCTAAACTGAGGGAGTCGGCGGGAAGGGAAGTTCTTGAACATGTCTACATATCATTTTTAAAATAATGGGCAAAACCTGACGACAGTTATTTACGAAATTTAGTTTGAAGAAAACAAGGTATGTTTGTTGTCAGCCCCAACAGCTTACATATATTATTGTACAGTGGACTACTGATGAGACCACTGGGGAATAGGAATAAGATCGACCAATCCGTAGTTTGACTCATCCGTTTGGGATAGGGCATGTGAGGTGTGAGCCTGAGGCACCGCAAACTAGACGGGGAAGATCATGGTAGGGTGTGAAGAAGAGGAGGAAATGATATGTGATCGGCCTCTGATCGTGTAGTCTGAGGGAGGGTTCTCCCGAATTTAGTGAGACAGTGTGACATTTATATATGTATATATTATAGTTAACTTATGGTCGTGCTATTGCGTGATGGGAAGGGCTTAAATTTGAGATGAATGCTGAGTAAGCCTGGACCAGTTACATTGACTCAAGCATTGCTTTTTCCTTTGATCTTATAAGGGCAGGGACTAGAGAAGAAGATTGACTCACCAGTGAATATGGATGAATCGATGTCAATTCATCGTTAGTTTTTTAGGGAAATAAAAAATGAGAGTCGGGACGTTTTCCATGAAAAAAAAATGGACTCATCTGAAGGCCGACTCATCAGGTTTCAACTCAAGTTTATCGACTGTATTTTAGTTTCATACATTCAAATTTATTTCATCTTTATCTTATAGGCAATATTTTTCATAGTGTATTCTATAGATCAGGTTCTTGAAACTTGCCATTTGAATTTCATATATTGAGTCACTGCATCTTAGTGCAAACAGGCTCTTCTTCTTCTGCTTGTTGATTCTTTGATGGACATAGGGCTGTAACAATACTCCTCCAGCGTATGCAGATGTTGCAGATCTTCCCCAGCTTGTCCACATCATTCCAGTTGCCTTCACTTAGTGTCGATACTCCTGAGCCAAGTCTGTTTCAGCCAGCCCACTTCCCGCTTTCCTTGTGGATTCCAGTCTAGGGGCTGCCTGATGACATTGGATACAGGCTTTCATAACATGTGGCTGCTCCATCCCATTTCCATTTTTTTTTTATCTCAGTATCAATTTGGGCTTGTCTCATCTTGTCTCTCATTTGTTTGTTTAAAGATGACTTCCGGCCACCTGGTGTTGAGAATGATTCTGAGACATCTGTAAGTAAATTTCAGTAAGCTACAAGCTACAGACTAGTTATTTGAGTTGTGAAATTTCATATAATGAGTTATGTTATATAGCAGTAACTTGTGTTGTGGCAAAAAAAAAAATAAATATATGAATATCATTACGATATCAAAAACTTAGATAACAGTAGACTAAAAAGCACTGGTGAAAAATATTTGTATTGTGTATTTCAGGTGAAGGAGAGGCCGGTACTACGGACGAGGCTGACCTGCAAATAGCTGATTTGGCTGAGGAGGAAATTGAAGAGTTTACCCAAAACGATGAAAAACCAGGATTTCTGTCTCAAATGTCACGGACGTCAGAACATTCAGACTCACCTGTGGCTGCTCCGTCAACAGGTCAAGCCAACCAGCCTCAGCAGCAAGTACCAGGTGTACTCAGTCCTCCAGTGGACACATCTGCAAGGCTGCAAGGTCCTGTCGTGGGTACAACGCCTTCACAGCTCTCACCCATGGGTACACCTGTACGTCATTTAAGTGGAGGTGATGCCCCAGAGAATATGTCCACAAATTCAGCAGTACCATTGAACTCGCAGACATCTGTGCCAAATAGCCCTTTCCATAAGACTGCTGTGGAAGTGAAGAGTGAGTCTGTGTTTGCACCCTTTGGCAGTGTTGCAGCCAACGACGATGTGTTCACATCCATTCTCAGCATGAGTGATTCAGACAGGAGACATGATGCTTGGATACCGTCAGATGCCACCAGCCACATTTTGAAAACCATGGCAACCAGTCCAGGTGGCACATTTGTACCTGCCACAGAACAGCTCAGCACTCCTGGTGTGATACACAGTGAATCACAGGTTAGTATAAATTTCATGCTTTAGTCTATGTACAATTCAGAAAGAAGCCATGTTATAGATCGCATCAATGCAGAGCATTTTGCTATCTTTTTCTAGAATTTTCTCTCGTATTATTTGACTCTTGGTAAATTGAGACTGTTTGGGAAATTCACGCACACATCAAACTGCAGTTGTTGTTGATGAATTTGTCCTGTTTCAGTGCTGTTTATGACATTTTGTTTCTTGTGCATGTTTGTGTGAATATATTTCACATACCTAATTAACTGCGGAATGGAATATCTTTTGAGGACAAATAAATTTTATTAGCCTATTTTATTGTCTTGTTTTCTTTTTTTTTTAATCTTATCTTGAATGTGTAGCAATATTACAACATGTAATTTTTAAAACAGACAAACTTTCCAAAGTTGTTTACAGGATAGCAGTACTTGTGCAAGAATTTACTGCAACCCTTATATCATATTTCCCCTTGCCACTTTATCCCCACAGGGCGATCCTGTAAGAGAACTAGTCCTACGTTACATGGGAGAGCAGGAGGCAGTGAAACGAACAATTTTGACAGTGGACAGTGTCACACAGGATGTGGATGGACTGAAAAAATTGATTGTAAGAACTATCATAAGATTATCACGAAAGAAACATATTTGTATTTTGCATATATATTGATATATTACTGAAATTTCTTGAGCAATATTTTTTTTTTTTATTTGGGGGGGGGGGGGGATATGAAGACTTGGTTCAGTTCTGAGAATATCAACATTCTTTATTTTTAAACATTTTTTTCATATGTTGGAAATAAAGAATTGACAGAAACTGTAAAAAAAAAAAAAAAATGTAATGCTTCAATAAACTTGTTATTTTTCACTATATTTTATAAAGTCTGTCACTGTTGTATATAAGATATTTAGCTCAAATGGAATGACTCGCACATGATATTTCCTTGTGTTTTACAGGAAGCTGGATGTCTGCGAGCAGCTATCGATTTGACAGGCAGACTGTTGGAACAAGTGGGTCAGGGTTTCGGGAAGTTTGGTTTGGTCACAGTGCACACCCCCCATTCCCTTCAACTGTGGTTCTGTCGCCTGGCCCTGATGGTAAAGCTGAGGATGTATGAACAAGCTGAGGCTGAGATGAGGGCATTCCAGACATTGGACACACCTGACCTGTACTTCCAGTTTTATGCCAACACATATCCTGGTCGCAGAGGTCAGTTATTAATTATATAGAATAATGAATATCCAGATTCATGTTTTAAATCTTTTTGGCCACAGAGATAATGGGTTTTGAGTTTGTAGATCCAGTTTTCCATTGTGATGACTCTTTATCTTACAAAATGCATCAATCAAGTCATAGAAAACTAATGGCAAGTCAGGTTCACAACTGAATTATCACTTCAGGAGATGAGGAATACACTTTAAGAATCAACAACTTGGTAGGTACCACATGTAAAAAATTCAAAATTAAAATATGTATTCATAACTAAGATATTACCATGCTACTCACAGAGAGTAAGAACATGAAAAGAAAAAAAAAAAAATTATCAAATTCTGTCAACAAATTATAAATTTATAAATTTTAAAAGTTCTACTGACTTAGAAATATTTATGGCACACATGCACCACAAAGGTCAAATTTAAGTGGTGATAACTATAGTGAAGTATAAATGTGAATTTTTGCCCTTTTAATGGATGTCATTGTTATTCTTGTGTGAATTGATTCAAGTATAAAAAAAGGAGGGTCAGCAAGGTCTCGCAGTCTTTTGACTTCAAGAACTTAGGAATTTTCCGATGAGCTCTTAAAGAAAATTTTTTAAAAAAATACTTATAAGTACGTACATTTAAATAACACAGATGAAAAAAGATAGTGAACTTTAAATATGTCTTTATTTCAAACAATAAAAGTATCTGTGAGGAGATTTATGAGAAAGTAAAAATCAGGTTTTATGACAACTTTTGCTTTGCTTGAAATTTTTTAATTGACCCAAAGCTTGTGGTTGCTACAGAAAGGATAATTAGAACTATCAGAAACAGCAGTAAATAATACAAGCTTAGTTCTACAAGTGGTTCCACACAAGAACAAAACTCACAACTAAATTATTGCTATATGATGATGTAGATGAGATGTAATGCAATAAAATCTGGCACTGATCAGTTTTTAAGCATACATAGTTATTTGCTATCACATTAGACATATTCATTTTCTTTTCTGTGGACATAAAATTCTTCATTCTACCTTGCGTGGATTTGAGATATTGGCATTTAAAGATGATAGAGGTGAACTGCCATCACAGGCAAATTTAGTGAAAAAAAATGGCCAAACAGTTCTCTTAATCCTTTATAATCTTCATTTAGGTTAAATCACTGTTTCACAATTTTTGGGCTTTTATCCAGTATTTTATGTCAGTATTACCTCTGAAATACACTATTAATAGACATTGAACAGTTTTATGCAAAGAAAATGATTTATGTTAGAAATTCACTTACTGTTACCAAAAATATTGATTTCTCCCCAGTCACATCGCTGCATGAGGCTCTTGATTTTGTTATCTTGCATGTTATATGTTGTCATTATTGTCTGAATTATTTGGCAGGTTCTATGGTGTCATTTTCCATGCGTTTGCTGCATGCAGAGTTGCCATTGCTGTGTGGAAGGAGTCAAGAGAGTTTGGATAGACTGTATTACATGCTGGCTGTGTGCAATAGGGTAAACTGGCATTTTATCCACTTTTGCATGATATGGATGTTGTGTCAGGTGTCCTCTAAGGTTATTTTAGCATTATATAATACACTAGTAGAGGAAATAGTATTTCCTTTCCCATTATCTGAAAATTTGTCAGATAAATAGGAAGTCAAACTGCTGTCAGTGCTCACAAATTTTGAATCAGTTTTTTCTTTCTCATTCTCGTTGATTAATTTGATCCACACATTATCAGAACAAGGCTTTTCAATTTGTTTTAGATTCTGTGGGGGTAGTTAATTTTTATTTTATATTGTAAATACAACTGAAAACTAAATTATTAGGATTTTTTTGTGATTTTGAGTAGAGAAGCTTTTAAGAACAGGAGGTCTTTGTGCTCAGTCCTATTACTTCCTTTTACCAGACAAAGGAGGGATTGAACAAACAGTGTAAAGAGGCAAAACTCACTTTTGCACCCTATGCTTGAAACATATACCCTGAAAATTTTTTAAAAAGTATGATGTAAAGAAAATGTTTTTTTCTTATTGTGATAATTTTTTCAGTTTTTTTAGTTATCAGTCTTTGGAATGACATGAAGAAAAGGGATTTTTTTACTCTTTACATTTGCTTGCACAACACTTTTTCTATCTGGCAAAGGGAAGTAAGAGGCTGGTCAGCGAATCCCTCTTTTGGAAGGGGCAGATAATCTGTGAAATGATCTCCTGTTCTTGATGGGGATTTCAGGAGCTTGTATCATTTTTTTGCAGATCAAGACCAACCTTTCATCTGACCTCAGTGAAGATGGAAGTGCCACCCACATGACCTATGAAGCCAGAAAAGGTGTGTATAATTTGGGCAAGACATAATAGTAAACATATAAAGTAATGTTTGCAACATTCAGTGAAAACTTTGAGGATCGAGTGAGAAAGTCTCAGCATGTAAATGAGATCAAAATTCCTGTGTTCTTTTGAAATGTGTTAAACATCTATGATGGGTATTATTCTAACCAAAGAAAAAAATCCTACCAGTTTATACTATAAGATTTTTAATAATAGTTCCTTTAATAATGGTTCCGTAGGAGAATAATTTTGAGAGAATCTTTCACAGAAACAGGAAAAATCTTACTATTACACAATTAAAAAGTGTTTTTAAGCATGAATCCCATCAATCCCAACCCTTTCTCTGTTTTAGTACTCCAATCAATAAATTATTCTCCAGTTATCTATCTGATAGAAATAAAAGTAAAGTGTGATCATCTGGGTGTAATATGTGCATCTTTCAGTTTCACTTGAGTTATGGAACAAGAGGGAACTTGAGATCATTTACAAGATTGGATCAACCATGTTAGCAGTCAAGGTGAGGACCTGATACGTCCTAAATGTTTAGCTGTTCCTGTTTGTGGAAAATAATATTTTCATATGGACTCTTACTTGTTGTAGCTGTCATTTTTGTTTTGTTTTAGCAGAATGAATTGGATTTTATTGTTTGCAGTTCATTCATGAATAGATATGATCTCTTGAATGTCATACTTTTATAATAATTTTTGGTTATTTTGTAATTCCTTTTAATAACTGCCATGACCATCATACTATATCATCATGAAGAACATCAATTAGTCTGGAATTCATTTGAATTTTCTTTATCATATTCACATAGTATTTTGACGAATAGTCTTTTTTGTTATATTTCTTTCAGGACTATGAAGGAGCACTTGCCATATATCAAACATTGTTAGAAAAGGACAAAAATGCCCGTCTGGAACTTTTGGCTGGCATTGGCAGAATACACTTGCAGGTATGGCAAATTGTCTGAGCATTAGGAAAGTCTCAAAAAGTATTCGAATATTATTTCTAATATGCTTATCTTTACTGCTCAGTAAGTAAATATTTCATACATATTCTGAATTGTCGCTCTTTCTTAACTTGTTGAATTAAAAGAAACAAACAAAATTATATCAGAAGGTAGCTGAATTCTTTTGAGTCCCTGAGGTGAAAAGAAACAAAACATCTTCAATATTCACATTCACTACCAAAGTTGGAATTTAATTCATTGATGACTGAAGTTTGCGCTACTTGCTGGAATCAAATTGTGAATTTGTTGTTTTGTTATGATGTCAAGAGAAATGAATATTTCTCCAATATTGTTATTTTCACCATAGATGGGCAGCATAACTGAGGCAACAAGAATAATGAAGGAAGTTGAAACAGAATCAGCTAAAACTGACAGCTCTTTGTCATGTCATAACCTAATCAATAGGTAAGCACACTGTGATGACTACTGCACAGTGTTTTTGACAATAATCATGTGAATTTTATATGTTTTCCATTTCTCATTGTGAATTCATTTTTTTTCTCTCCAAATAAGAATAGTGGTGTGTAGATTTAAATAAACAGTATTGCTTTTGGCTTGAAATCTTTTGAAAACAACAATTTAGCTTTCCTATCAGCTGGGACAGCAGGAAGATGGAGAGAATGTTGTCAGACTTAAAAACTATGAAATAGACATATAAATCCAATAACCTCGTCTGTGATAATCATTGAACAGTGCTATACCTTAATCGTTATTTTCATTTCCAGGGGCTTGGTAGCTATGTGTGGGGCCAATTTTTACGACGCCTATCAACATTTTAAATCTGCGGTACAGATGCAGCCTCACAATACTTGTGTAAGTAGACTGAGAATTTCAGAGTAAATGAAAGAAGTCAGAATGTGTGGTTAGATTAAGAATGTCAGAGTATAATGGAAGTTTCTCTTTGTTGTTTTTTTTTCGTGACCAGAAAAGCATAGTGTCTGGATTATTCCAGTCATAGCTGTGCCATAGATAAAAGGAGTTTTGTAAATTGTATTATCATTCACAAATTTGCTGAGAGAAATTCAATTAAGGGCTCCAGGTCAGCTCTCTGACTTGAGTTACTATGTGCCATTTTGTCACTTTTTGTGTCATTCATTAAATAAAAGCAAGCCATAAACATAAGTCAGTTTTTAAAGAGAATATGATGAACAAGAGAGAATTTATCCGTTCTTTAAGTGCATTGATCAAATCATGGACATCTCTAAGTTTCTTTACCACCCCCCCCCCCCCTTT
>JBCAUA010809517.1:0-14663 GCA_038406235.1 Peronia verruculata
AAAAAGGAGTCCCCCCCCCCCCCCCCCCAAATAAACATGTTTTGCAAAACACCAAAAATTTGACCTGTTCAGTTTGTTACCTTAGGACATATCCCACTTGGCAACTCACACACATCGGTATCTCATGAACCCATTTCTGAAATATTTTCAAGGCCAATCCAGTTTTTGATGTGAAAAGGGGGAGTTATACTTTCCATACTCAGCCAGCTATGTGCAACCAAATGTAGCACATGTAAAACCATGGCCAAAGTAAGAGATGTAAGCACCACTATGGTCAAACCCATGGCCTCATTGCACCCTGATGTGTAACAGTTGTCTGAGACACTGGACTAACTTACATCTGTTGCAGCCACAGGAAAGAGCACAGTGCGACCACATCCATTGGCTATTCTTTCTGCATTCGCCAATGCTGGCCCAGCCCATGCACTCCTGATGTGTGTGTTTGTCCGCACAGCTCTGGTTGCAGAAGGAACAGGACTCCCGACAATGCACTGTCATCCACAGTGGGTTCAGATAGCATTCACCTGACTGAGCCCAGCTATCACATTGAGTGCTGTTGGAGTGCAAATTTTTGCATAAGTCCGACACTGAAATAGACAGCCAAAATAGCAGTTCACATGTACAGTCAAGTGGCCCCAAACTGTGAAGTTATCACAAGAATAATACTACAGAGTACACACATATTTGTCAGTTTAAAAAAAAGACAATGAAGAGATTCTATTTGAAAAATTTCTTTTCAGTTTGATGCAGATATCATATAGTGACAATACTTTTATGTGTGTGTGTATGTATGGTCTGCTTTTTGTTGGCTATTTGACCAGTTTCACTGGCCATTTCTGAGTATCAGGTATCTCTGACCAGAACTGGCTTTTAATGATGAAAACAAACCAGTTGAGCACGGAAACCCAAATTTCTCCAGGATTGAAAGATGTGTTTGACATTTCCATAATTTGAAATTTAGGTGACGGTCTTTTTTCACTAAGGAATAGGAGTACTAAGGGGACCCAACCACGATGACACTGATGTGGTCCAATCTTAAAAGCATTCCAGGAATTAGACCCCTTCATTCACCCTCATGACAGTATCCATGTCTGTCAGACAATGCATTCTCTGCCACATCACTGTGCGTGCATTGTGTCCTGCAGGCTATGGTAATTCCTGGCAATACGGAGAGTCTATCTGGCATAGTTAATCACCATGTTCAATTACCACATCACCCCCTCCCTCCCAGTGATACATTTTCATTGAGGCCCAAATTTAGACCTACCCTATACACTTCTTATCCTTACAATACTGGCACACCTCCCTCTTTTCATCAACAGCCTGGGGTGAGCAAGACCAGACAAAAAATGGGCTAATCCAACATTCTGCTGTTGTGAGATCCGGTAGATTATAATAAAGTTGTTTGAGAAATCCATGTTAATATTACAAACAAAAAACAGGAGTTTAAACGGGGCTGATAACAGCATTTGACAGTTTCATGAATATGAGATTTCTGTGTTCAGGTTTTCTGTGCTCAACTGTATAGAATACGACTAACATTATCACTGTTAGCTAAGCATTCAATCCTCTGGGACTAAATCATACCTTTTTTTTTCTGGACAGATTAAAGTATTATATGGTCAAATTTTTATTTTTGGGATAAGCCAGTCCATTTTCATTGCTTTTTACTTTTTTTAATGTGACCATATTAACAGGAGAAACTGTAAAATGAAATTTCCTGTTTGAAATATCCTTTAAACAGCACTATAAAAAAGCAACAACTTTTCTCTACATCCGATGGGAAATAGTAATGTTTTAACAACACTCCTTGTAGCCTCTATACATGGATCAATGCATTCAACAATTTGTATTCTCATCAAGCTACAGATGAATCAACGAGAGTTCAAAGTCAGCACAGCTTACCTCGAGGTAACCGAGCCCAAATGAAGTCATTTTCTTGCACGGAGCCTACACTGGCCAGTGTTGCCCCTTCTTGCTGGCAGGCAGCCTCGGCTTCACTCCAGGTCATTGATGTGTGCCGCGCCTTGTAGCAGTAGTTCTCATGGCCTAGCCAATCCCAGGCACAGCCATAGTACTTGCCGGCTTTAGAGAGAAAACAGTTATATAATCACTAAACAACACAGATCAAATAGTGTTTCAAACTTATCTTATCGTAGACAACAACTGTCAGTTTCAGGAAATTTTAGGCAATTTGATCTTGTGGTATAACATCAAAATCCGAAGAGAGAAATTCACATCAGACTGATTTATTTTGATTTTTTTTTCTACAGATTTCTCATTTTGCCCTATGCTGACTATTCCTTCGTCCTCTTAAAAAACAAAATAAAAATGCAGACCAAATACAACTACATGTTTGTCCCATGTCTAGCCACATCAAAGACATACCATACACAGGGAATCAGTAACGACCCAGTCATAGCTTGAGACTGACTGAAAACCATGAGAGATGGAGGGAAGTGACTAAAAGATATTCAAGGGTGCCCCACTGGTCAGCCAATTAGGGACAGCATAAGGTAGTGTAACCTAAGGTAAGGTAATACTTAGTCTTAGTTATGCCTGCTTGTTTAACATCATAGTTTATGTGTCAGTGAATGTAGCAAAAGTGCAATATATATATATCCTTTTAATCTTCTAGAGTTTTCTTTTATTATATCCGTATGCACTCATTTAAACTGGCTTGGTTTTTTTTTTTTTTTATTCTTGATTTTTATTTGTATCATAGATTTCTGTGGATTTCACATCTGCTCTCAAGTAACAAATTTAACTGTAAAAATGAAGATTCAGAGTTTAGCATATTTGTACACCAAACTTCACTATCCAACAAGTCTTTGCTTGGCAACAAAATGGATAATTTACCTGGCACAGATGGAGAAGTTGTTGGTGTTGGAGTCGTGGATTTGCCTGTGTCAACTGTGAAGTGAGAAATGAACATTTGAATAACAACTGACACTCAGAGTCAAGATATGATGCCATCACAGAAACAAACAACAACATGATGGCAGCATCTCAGACAAGAAAGGAGAGAAGGGGAGGGGAGGGAAAGATCCAAATTGAGAGAGCATTTTTTATTACAAAATGAAAGAAAAAAAAATGAGTTGACATTCTTCCAGCCAAAGCTCCATGTCAGGAGCTCCCCTCTTCCCATCTTGACAAATTCCTTGCAGGCTTGGCCATGGATCTGCAGTGAAGTAGATGTTGTGTTCTGACAGGTTTATTGAGAAAATCATTCCATCTGACCAAATGTCTCACATGGTTGTTTTCAGATAGCAGCTCTAAGGGTTACAGTCTCCCTCCCACCTGGCAGGTACCAACCTCAACATTTGCATGATAATCCCAAGAAAGTGTGACAGGAAATTCAAACATTTTTTGTCTCTATTTTCTCACAGATATGACAGCTGTGCAAAACTAGCTATCAGTTCTCAAACATCAGCAACATAAAAAGCACATCCGTCTTTGCTTTCATTGCAACGTCACCAGAGACGTGATACTCCCAAAACACACCGCCACTAAAGGACCATACTCAGTCTTTGATGGGTGTTAAAACCTATGAAATTTGTTTATGTTTCAACTATGAATGATAACAATGACTGCAAATAATGCCAAAATCCATGGTGCTGCTCAAAAATATCTACAACTGCAATAGGTAAGATGATTAAACAGCAAAGGTAACAAGACACAGGTGCAATAATATCTACATCAAACAAAACAGAAAAGTTATATCAATACATTCTTTTGAATGAAGTTGTTTTGAGATAATTAGCAATAGTGTGGTATATCCAACTGTATCACATGCTATCAGATTTTGCATTTGTGATTCACATCTGAAAGCTGGACCCAAACTGAGAAAACACTCCAAGCATCTGAAAGCTCCTCCTGAGAAATGAGAAATGTGTGGCAGAAAATCAACAAGATTGCAGGCAAACCTTTCAAAAGAGTCCTTGGGCTGTTGTGAAATACTACTAGTAAAAAAAAAAAACGTGCCATGCCAATAGCAGTGCCTTTGTGTCTACACTCATACCTTAAACTGCATTGGAAGACAAAGACAGAAGAAAGAAATCACACAATGTCTGGCTGGACAATGCAGGGTATGGACAGGTCAGACTGACATCAAGCTGCTGTCCACACCATCAGATCAAAAGCTGTTTGTTACAGGATGCCATAAGGATGTCTGTCACAGAGATGATGATGAATATATGCCCAACTGCTTCCAGTTCAAACAACCCTGAGAATAATTCTGATTGATGTACACACCATTGCCATTCCTTACCTATTTTTTTGCACACAAAACCCGACCTATGGTTGCAGTCAATGTCGTACCACAGCATGTCAGAAACAACAATAGCGGCACAGTCCTCATCCTGAAGGTCATTCGGTTCACCTGCAGGTACATCAACACAGTGTTCAAACTAACCTTTCAATATTAATGCAAAGCTCCTGTTTCTTTAATCCTAGAGTATAAAAGGACCAACTTTGTCAAACACTTGATCATTGTATATTACACTGGAAACTGTTTTGAAACAACCTACAATATTGTCAGGTAATACCCATACTACATCACAGTTTGTGACCCTGGTGTGTGGCAACGACACATTTATTACAGATGTATCAAGAACATCAACAAAATTGAAGAAATCATGAGTACATCAATACACTGTCCCAGGTCTGTCTATCAAAACTTTATACGATTGGAGAAGATTCTATATACCCACTTCATTATAATTAATTGAAATTTTCTGAATGTCTGAACGTTTGTCGCATTTAAGAATGAATCATGAACATTACAGAAAATTCAGTTTTGTCGTTAGCAATAAACTTATCAAGCTGAGACCACATGTCTGGAGTCTGCCCTGTTCTTGTACTATCACTGATATATTTGTTTGTCTACATGTGCATGTGTTAATGTTCAATGTATTTTCCATATTTACTGGGTCTCATCAACTGTGATGAAGTTCCTGTTGAAGACAAATCAACTTGATGTTATTGTAGAAATCCTGACATTTTCACTCTCTCTAAGGACACTTTAAGGTTAACAAGGACTGATTTTCACTAACATAATGAAGTTTTGTTTGGCTTGATTGAAAGTTGTTGAATGAACACAAAGATAAACAAACCAAAAAGATATGCTTTTTTGTCTTTGCTTGAAGCATATGTATGAAACATTTTACAAGTATCCATGGTTTACAGATCTTCTTCTCAAAGTAACAATTTGGAAATGTTTTTGCAACAAACACTTCAAATAAGAAGACATGATTTTTTTTTTCTTTTTCCCTTCTTTACAGAGCTTTTCGTGCAACGATCTTTCACTGTAGCAAATGGAAGTTAAAGCTAACTACAAAAAGTCCTCTATTATTAAATTACGAGTCCAGATGTCATATTCAAGAGTACAAGCTCAAATGTCATATTTACCAGATGTTTCATCATAAAAGTATGGTTTTATTATACCTGGACTCCAGTTCAAGAAGGCCAAAGGTGAATCATCTTCCCACTGCCAGGCAGCCTCCAGGCGATAGTCACTCAGACCTATCCATGCTGACAGCGAGGTCAAGGATGTCAGACGAGCTGAGAACAATTTCACAAAATTTAAGTCAACAATTCTTTAAAGAAAGGTTGAACGCAGATGTATAACTTAAATCTGTTACATAAAACATCAGAGGCATTCTTGCGTCAAATGTCGATGAAGTTTACCTACACCAACAGGAAGGTGAAAAAATGGGGGACATTTTCACAAAACTCTTGAACTGAAAGGCTGAATGCAGGTGTGAGAACTAACCTCAGCAGTCCAATGTTGCAGATGTAGTCAATTTAACAGATTGAACATGAAATTTTTTGTGATAATCTTTGAGTGAATCTTGTAAAACAAAAATGATTTCAATAGTTTCACTGCCTCCTTGGCTGTTATGAGGGATCTTAAAATAAGATTTGATAGAACCTGTGACAAGACAAAACAATTCTGATTTGACATTTATTGTATGATTTCTTGTTATTTTATCTGAGCAAATCAATCTATTTTGGCATCACCAGGGACAAAAAGCAATCATGATTTTAGCTTTCATAATAACACCATCGACACAGCTTACAACTCTGCCAAATAAGCTGTCAATGTTGATGCTAGGACAGCAAAAAGGCCAAGCTGTTCCTCTTTAAACTTTGTACAAAAGGTCACACACAACAAAATCTGAATCCTCTTTTCATGATGTAAAGGGAACTAAGTTTGTGTCATATTCACTTCTAAAATCTCATGTTTCGAAACCATAATGTCAGTGTACAAAGAAAACATTTTACTCTGCATTTCTGAACATTGTGATTTTCCTGTTCTCAAGTCTGTTTTATCCACCTTCACTTAAAAACATTCTGGAAGTTCTCTAGACCAATGGTCCAAAATTATAAAACATTCTCCACTTTTGACTTCTCTTGACAATAAATATCCCCACAAATCTGAATCATATTTCTGTATTCCTATTGTTTGAATGCTCAAACAGAGAGAGGAATTTTTCCTGCAGCATCTTCAGAGACAATTATAGCAGTAATGTGATGGCATACAAACACTCCGCTAAAGCGCCAATGGAGATGAATCTAAGACACACTGAAATAAACCTGTGGATGAGACCAAGCCAGATACTGCGACAGTTCAAGCCAAACTTACCTTCTATGTAGCTCTGCTCTTCTCTGGAGGTGATACTGACCAACGAACCATTATTCTGTTTGCAAATATCTAGCGCGTCTCTCCAGGAAAGCTGCAAGTCTCGGAACTGGTAGCAAATATTTGTACCTGGCCGCTCCTCCCAGTTCATGCCACATTTAGCGCTGTATGGTGCTGAAACAAAAAGGAAGGCCAGAAAATTAAACTGTAATTTCCTCAGGCATTGTTTCATCTCAACCTTTACCTGGCACCAACAACAGTTATAAACTGGGCAATTTAACTAGTTTTCTTTAAATCATCAAAACTTTTTAACAGCAGGGCAAGATGTTACAGCCCTGTTCAGCATTTACAAAAGAAACTGGTTTGGGTCACATGTTTCAAATTTCATCAACACAATCTCCCATTTAGAAACTGCAACTTATTTCCAACAAAGTCACAAGTTTAAATACATAATTTATAAATAGGACTTACAAATCACATACAATACACAACTTTTATCTCTGTCTTCTCATTGATCACAGTTTTCATACCGTTAACTATTTGTTCACATATCAAGTTTGAAAAAAGTTGATGATGCAAAAATCCACAAAGTCATTCTGCTCAAGATATCTTTTATGGATCTGCACTGCCACATTAATATTCATGACAAATGATTGCATGAAAATCTCTTATATCAAATAACTGGTTTCAAGTTTGGTCAATATCACAAGATGGAAATCAAATTCAAGCACACATTTTCTCATAAACTCTGAGGAAGGACCTGCGTGTTGTATATGAGATCATTTTGACATCATTTACATATATAATGAAAAAAAAAATATAAAAAAAAACAGCATATTAACTTTTGTAGTGAACTAACTGTGCATTTGTGTAAAGATTATCTCTACAAACTACTGTTGGCATGAAGTTATCCTGCCTATAGAGATTCTTGTCAGAAGTCTTCGGCGGGGGGAGGGGTGTACAAAACACTCTGCAAGAATTTCCAGGTTTTTTTATGGTTGAATATGAACTATTGTTTGATTTCTGTTAAACAGTTATCTTTCCTGTAGAGTTAGTTCTCTTTCTAGACTTTGCCCCTTGAAGTGTCAATCATAACCAGACTTGCTCATCAAATTTTGTGTTAAAATTCCTTCCCAAAAGGGGATAGTGAGAAAATGACGTACTGAATATTAATGTCATCGCTGAATTACCAACAATATGGCCGTTCTGCTGATACTTTTGGGGTTAATTTGATAGTCTTAAAATTGATGTTAAAAAATATTTTCATTGATGAACAGATATCAAGTCTGAGGATTTGATACTTAATATATATGTGCTATATCTATCTGGTTTTTATGCTTGAGTCTTTTTGAAAGAACTGTATGTACATGCAAAATAAACTTCTGAATTTTTACATTTCTATTTTGATATTTTCGTGTACATGCCATTATTATACATGGCTTTCCTTTTTCACTGGCCATAGCAGTGTTTCTCGATTCCGGACCATGACTAAGGGCAGGGTTCATTTGTGAAATCGTCACTAGCTGAAAACCCCAGCAATCATGCAATCATGAGGTCAGAAGAAAGAAATATTTCCCGAACAACTCAACGGTATGAAGAAGTAACACAAACAATAGGAGCCTGCATGATACTGACCTTCAGTAGGAGGTGGTGGCAGTGGTGCTGAGCCATTTTGGTCAACTGTATATAGACAAATAACATATGACAAACTGAACACAATGGCACAAGTTGTCAAGGTCATCACTAATAAGAGACTCGCAAATTAATATAAAAAATATACAACAATTAATATGACAAAATATACAACAAAAAAGATCGTCCTGATCCACAAGAAACACACAAGAAAAGTTTTCTTAGAGTAAATGACTGAATGTCAAACAAAATAAAATAAACAAAAAATATATAACCTACAACCAGCTGACCAGCCATTGAGCTAAACAAAATTTTGATTAATTTCCTGTGCAAGGCAAGGTAAACCAGTTACAAGAAGTTAGAGGGGCACTAATGTTTTAGTAATTCAACCTTGGTACTTTTAGTATCTTACATCAAATGGTAATCATGTTGTGAAAAAACAAAGATCAGAAATCTGTTGACTAAATCATTAAAATATAGCAAAGATTTTACATCCAAAATGATCTGCCAAAAAAAAAGAATTAGAAATAAAAAAAAAAGAAAGAGAAAAAAATGGTAACATAAGGATCAAATTGGGAGAAAAATGAGATGTTCTATTTTCTCAGAGGGAACAACAGGATTTAATTAGAGTTTATAAAACAAAGTGACAACAAAAGTGAGTGTCCATCTTGACATCCTTATAACTCACTAGGTTCTTTCTGACAGATGTAGCTGTTGAGTTCATCACAAGCCAGATCATCCCATTTGGCCCCAGCTGATGTTCCTCTCACAAAAACACAATTTTCACTATCCTTGTTATCAGGCTCATTTGCTTCCCAGTTAGTGAAGTTGAGCTATCAGAAATAACAACAGTATAAAAAACAGATTGATTGGGTTTTCTTGTTTCTGTGGAGAGCACAGCATCATCACTGCTCTAGGACAACAGCGTAAGTCATTCTAAGCACTTCTGAGGAGGTAAAGCTGAGATAAACAACTATTCATAGCACAAGCCATTTAATGAGTCATGCCATTATGACAATACTGAATTAATAAAAAATACAACTGGCAAATCTCTTTTAAAATGACTGTGTGTTAGCTTCCATGTTCAGGAATACTGTGAGACATCAACTGTATTTTGGCATAAGGCTGATACATGCCGCTAGTGTATAGCACCGACAACATACCAACACCAGAGTCAAAGAAAAAAAATCTTTGGATAAAGCTAGGTATAAACTGATCACAAAATCTCAACAAAACAATTTATGAATTCATATCGATCTCTTTTCCTAAACATGTCTGTTCACATTATGTATGCCATAATAATAGTTTCCCATACTGTCTTCACTTTATTTTATCTTTATTAAGATCAGTTCTATCAGATCAAAGTCAACCTGCCAATGTTCAAGATGAATATATGAAGAGGACATTTTTGCTCATATTCTGTCCAATTTGCAAGCTTTGATGACAATGATGAACAAAGAACCATGGACATATGTTATTTAACCTGCATAATAATATAATGACATCTTTCCTGTGTTGTATAGATTCATTTCATTAAGTACATCTTAATTACTTACAAGGGTTCCATTCACCCAAGTGAAATTTCCCTCCTTCTGTCGATCATGCAACCCAATCCAGTACAGACCTGATCTAATTATGCCTGCAAATATCACAAAATATATTGAACACAAAAATTTACATAACAAGTATTGATAACAAACACATTCTTGTGACTGACATACTGAAGACTAAGTAAGTGAAATGTGATCTCATTAAATTTTCTCTTCATTTTTTAGGTGACGCAAAGAGCTAATGGTCTGATATTTCATCACTACCATGTCGGATCTAGAAAATGATCTCTCTACATATCATTTTATCAGGATCATTGCCTACATTATGCTGTTCACATTTTCACATAACGTTGTATTATTTAGTAATTGTAGGCCTGGTATTCTTGCAGCTGAGGGATGTTTACTGTAGTTTACATGAGCTGTGGACATGATGCTGTAATGTTTGACTTTTTATGTCCACAAATTCAATTTTCACATTTATGAAAAAAAAACAAAAAAATGTCTTTGTTATGTTGCTTGGATGCACAGGGGTTAATTATGACTTTACAAGATTAATTATAACAGATGCAATGGGGAAAACATGTACAATTTACAACGCTCAGGAATTTAGTCTCATTAGTCAATAAGTGGGTTACCTGCCTCTGTCTTGTCTGAAGTTTTTAACTGCATTACCTACAGAACTATCTATGACACTTGATTGCTTCTTTATTTTCATTCTGCCCTGCCCCCTAATTCTTGAATCATGCAAAAACATTAGCTAAACCATCTGTTATAGAGTTATGTATCTTTGCCACATTTACAAATTGTCAGTTGCATTGACTAGAGAATTAGGTATTTTTTTCAAAATCACATGACCTAGAAAACATCGCTCACATGTGGCTTTGTCTATATGATGTGACAAGTCTCAGAGCTCACCATTCGTCCAGATTTGTCTGCCATGCGCAGAGCAAGTAAACAAAGCCACATGTGAGCGATGTTTCCTAGGTCACGTGATTTTGAAAAAATACCTAATTGATTCACTGAAAAAAAATGGCAAGGCAGATTTTAATCTCCCCCATCCGAAGATACGTGATGTTCCAGCGAAACCGAGAGATAATGAGTCCAGTGTGAATGCACACGCGTTTGTATTATGTATTTGTGTTTATGTTTGTACATGTGTGTATATCTACATTATGTACGAGCACGTTTGTGTAGATGAGGCGTGTTTGGATGCGAATTTTTGGTGGGCAGACGCGGAAGCGAAACGTCAAAAGTGACTTACTTCTGTGTTTGAAATGTAAACAATAGACAGTGGGGCAGACGTGGAAGCGAAACGTCATGTGATTTACTTCCGTGTTTGAAATGTAAACAACACAATGGTGGGCGGACACGGAGGCGCAATGTCATAAGTGAACGACCTATATATTGTAAGAAAACCCATCAAAACCGCCGCTCTGCCCCCAAAAAATGAAACAGAAAACTAAAAATAATAACAATAATAAAGGGCATTTATATATCATCTCACGGCCGGAGGGCTTGAAGCGGTTTATAGAAGCAAAATGTAATGTTTTACAGCCACACATGAAATATGCCTCAGAACAAACAGGACCAACAACAAACGTACAAATTCATAACATGGTATTTAGACATGATTCAAGACATGCTCACATACATAATCATGTAATACAACTCATTCAAAACACATTTGTAAGTTTGCAGACATTACGACTGACAACCATCTCCAGGGAAAAGCCTGAAAACATCATTCAGACAGATGCTTAGTGAACAAGTATGTTTTTAACTGTTGACAACGATGAAATACAACCGAAAAAAGCACATTTTCACAGAGCAGTTGCATCTGCAGCCTGCCAGGCACTAAACACTACCAACAACCAACAAATACTACAGAGAAACAGAACAAAAAATGACACAAGGGCAAGAAGTCTACATTTCATTAATTACAACTGTTTATTTCATATTCTGTCTTTCTGTTGTCACTGTCTTAATGTACAAAACATGTCTCAAATACACATTAGGTCATTGGGCATAAATATTACTTTCCTGTCACCAGTTTTTTTAGTTCTGTCAAACCTTGCATTTCCTATTTGTAATAGTAAAACAGTAGAGAGAAGAGAAGAAAAAAGAGTGAGGCAGAAGATAAAGGTGGACCAAGAAGATCCAGGAATAGTCTAAGACAACATTTCCAGAGCCCCAGGTCTTAGTGCACAGTTTGTGGATGGACAACACTACTGGACATCTATCAGGAGTTGAAACTAACTGATGACAACAACATGTTGAGTTATGAAAGTCGAAGTGCATACAATCTAAAACAATTACTATATATAGCCCTTAGTACGAAAATTACATTATTGTGAAATAATCTTTTGGAACGGTCATTTTGCTAGGTAACTAACAAAATTTGTCATTCACAAAACGAAACAGGACTACGCGCTGAAACAAAATCTATGCTTCCTCTGTCACACCCCTTTCTTTTATATTAAGGACTAATCAAGATCAAGCCCAGATACCAGATCAATTTCTTCAAACAAAGAAATCACCTGTGAATGTGTCAAGTGGCCACAAAGTGTTGTACTAACCAGCACAATGACACAGTAAGAAAGGTGAGGCGTGAAGCAAGTGTGTAGAAATAATGCCCTACACTCCCCCATTTCACCCTCACTAGCCGGTCACGGACAAATTCACCCCCAGTGAGTATAACATACTGTGTGAGGATGTGACATATTTTGTGTGTTTGTAAGGATTTTTTGGATTCGAAGCCATGTATAGCAAGAAAACCAAGGTATCAGAGAATGGATTGGGCTTTATCTTTTTAATCATACCCACTTGAAAGCAATTGGTCAGCTGAAAAGGTTGTGCTTGTCACTGTTTTTTGAGAGGCAGAATTGTGAAGCCGACAGGTTTTCTTCAGTTTCATACTGCAAACACAGAAGATTTATCAAGGTGACGCTTGAAGTTGACTACAAATCTGTTTAAGACCAAAGCATAGTAACTAATGAAGAATTCATCAAAACCAAACATGTTAAAGCAAAAGAGAACAGATTTATCATTACAGTTCAAAAAGACACTGATGTGTGAAGTTGATGAAAGGTTTAGTGAAAAAAGTCAGACATATGCGAGGAACCGAGCCCTGATCTACCAATGTCATCTTTTCTGAGGAAAGCAATAATATAATTAACCCATAGACATCTATTATTAATATGTAACGGTACGTCTATGAATTAAACTGTATTCAAGGGTTACATTTCCTGTTTCAGAATAGCCTTTTCGCTATTGCGAGATAGTAAAAATATGAAATATTTTCCTTTAACTGTTTTAGAATGTATAAGTCAAGAAGATGCTGACAAATGTTTGCCTGATATCATACACGCAACTCAACCTGAGTTATAAAAGATAGTAAAACAATTGGAAAAGAAGATTCTAAATTGCTAAGGTAGCTTGCTTTATCCATCACACTTTATCTTGAAAATTTATCAACTGTAGAGTTGTATTCAGTTGGAAGATCAAACAGCCGCATTGTTTATAAACTATTTCACACCCTCAATCCTCTTGACTTAATAATATATAACAACAGATGAAATGCATAGGTAAAGCATAAAACAGCCACATATGGTCATATTTTGAACCACTTTACTCAGCAGAAACATTTGACTTCAGTGGAAAACATGATTTTTTTTTTCCCTCAAAGCACAACCAATGCATCATTTACTGTCAAATGATCAGTAATTTTATCAGACATGCTGACCTCTCCCACAAAACTCTCTTTAAACAGTTCAGGACCCAGCTTTTGCAGTAGCTACCCTGGCTCCTTTCTTCAAACATGCCTCCGCCATTCTATAGGCCATTTTATTGTCAAATTCTTTGGCTGACTCCAGTCCCATCTGGCATTGTTTGATGGCTGATGCCAATTCCCCTTTCCGAAGATAAATAGCTCCCAAATTACAATACAACGTAGCACCCTCACCCAGCTGAGATTTTTCGGAGAGTTTAATACCCTCTTTCAGCACTTGTTCTGCCTGGTTGAAATTTTTGGTAACTATGTACAAAGTAGCAATATCATTTAAAATCACAATGTATTGGTTTGTGCTAGTCCCCAATGTATGCTCGGCATAAAGACGAGCTTTTTCAAACAGAGGTAATGCTTCGCTATAACGTTTCTCATATAAAAGGAAACGTCCGTAACTACTAAGTGCCATGCCATACAATGCTGCTGTATCTTTCTCTGTTTCCTCCATCTCATCTTTAGCGGTGACTAGATCGGGGTTCTGTCTGATCTTCTTGATGTTGCCAGCTCTCCAAAGTTTTTCTGTGGCTTCCATTTTGGGAAGTTGGGCACTGAGACAAAACTTGAAACCTTCCTCTGCCTCTCCCTTGCGCCCCATCATGGCATAAATGCTGGCCAGCTTGAGGGCAATCTCAACCATCACATTGTGTGTTTGTTCCATGCCCTGCAGAAAACAAAATACATGTGAGGCATTCCGCAGAAACCGGGCACATGGTAAAAGTTTTTGATTTTCAGTCATTAGTAGATTCTGAAACCCTATGTTTTTCTGAAGAAAATTCAGTTTGATTTTTGCAAATAGAATCATTAGATGCTGAGATATTGCATTTTTATGAAAAGGAACCACAATACTATGAAAATGAGAGAAACATATTTAACTCATTCACTGCTGAGCAAAATTTTCTTGTCTCCCATGCTTTGCTGGTAAATATATAGGACTTTAGGTAGGTTTAAGAGAAAAATCATATAAAATACATCATTTGACCAATTAGGTATTTTTTTCAAAATCACATGACCTAGTGAACATCGCTCACATGTGGCTTTGTTTACTTGCTCTGCG
>JBCAUA010809628.1:0-11507 GCA_038406235.1 Peronia verruculata
TATATAATCATTTCCTTGAACTTTCAATTCTGTGAGCATCAGTCATTTTACATATTTAAGTATTAAAAATAAAAAATGTACAGGAAAATCATTGCCAACTTATAGTATTTATTCAACTTCATAGGCCAAGTTTGATCCTAGCCATCTCTCCACGGTTTCCACACTCACTTCTTTCCTCTTGGCATAGTCGATGATCTGAAAAACGTATGATGGGAGGTCTCGGTTAGTTATGTTTCACTGTTATTACAACGATAATTGTATAATGTACTCCATGGAAAGTCAAGTATATTATTTGTTTGTTTTTTTATTGCCATGGTCAAATGTTGTACAGTCTTTCCTGGTAAAAAGTAGAGCCACGCACAGTTAAAGTTATTCCATAAAGAGGTGAAATCTCTAAGCAAGGGTTGGTAGAATTGTTTAATCAGGCTACCAGTGCAGGCCAAAGGAGAATTCAAATTCCCTGACTGCGATAGACTATTATGTACATTTCATTTGTTGGCTGTTTGTAGTGAAACAATAAAGACGGACAGAGAAAACACTGTACAAGATCATTTTTTTTAAAAAACAAAAGCACGGCCAGAGCCAAAGAATTAAGAACTCTGATGGATCATTTCATCATCCTTTCCTATGACAAATATCGTTGGGTGCCATGCAAGAGGCGACAGTCAGGGATTTCTATTGAGATTTGGTTTTCTACTGTTTGCAGCAATGTGGTGACAGCTTGACCAATCTATTCTTATTCATTGTCAAGCAAAGCCAGTTTGATGATATTCCTTCTCTACTCCTTCTCTACTTGTGACTGGGTAGTTAAAGTGATGCGAATCTCAGCAATAAAAGAGCTGGTTTACACAATTCCTTCAACTAATGAATCTATCAAGCTGAGCTCACTTGGCAATGAACAAAAATATCCACGCATGCCATTCTTATTAACCCTAGAACTGCGCGTCCCCTGTTTATACGCCAGGTAAAGCGAGTCCTTGCATGTAATGCCCATGCTTATCCCTGGGAGCTCCTCGCTGCCCTGTGATATTTCTCACCATGTCCCTTAAACTTGGGGTTTATCGGCCTCACTTTTGTCAGATTATCGCCATAATAAGTGAGCACAGCTCAAGAGAAATTCCTTTACAAGGTAAACGAAACTACCTAGAAGATCTAGAATCTAATAGAACAGTGAGAAATTCCATGCCAAAAGATGAAATACTCTTGAACAGAAGAGAATAACAGAAATGGAAGGCCACATGGCCCACTCAAGTCCTCTCAAGTGGTCGGAACTACAATAAAAAAAAAAACTACATATGTATGAAGCGAGAGAATATCAAACACATGCAGTCTCTTTGTTTATACTATGTTAAATGATAATGCAGACTCCTCTGACCACTTGACCCACTCAACAAGTTTCGCACTGACCAGCGATCAAGCTGTTGAGAGTACAAGTGAGCTGTAATTGCTATGAATGAAAGATCAAGTAGCCTATGTATCTATTAGTTTATATATCAGATAGCTCTCTTGGGCTCTCACTCTTTGCCATCATGAGATCACTAGTATATATTTCTTTGTAGTCACTGCTGACCCATCAATGTCAGCCGGTCTGATCTAAAAGAGTAATCTAATTCCAAGCAGCCAGAGGGATGACAGCTTGCAATTTACACTGAGATTCTGTAACAAAACGTAAATACATCCCTATGTGAAGTGGTTTCGTCCGAGCAGTTGCAACAGGTTATGAGCCAATCTGTCATGGGAATGGCCTGTGGGACAAGGGGTGAGAAAATTGGCACCCATATGAAACCGACATGTCTTTGTGGATAATTCTCTTCTCCTACCATTGGCTAACTGCAAATGTTATTACATGAGATGAGAGGGTGGAGTTAGGGGAGGGATTAGAGGAAGACATTGGTCAATAAGGTGATCAATCTGGGCCTGAACTGTGTCCCGCCGAGGCCAAGGCAGAGTCTCCATTGTCAGAATAAACACAAGCAAGTACTAGCGCCGAGATCTAGATTGACAAGCCCGGCAAGGAACGCCGCAGGGCATTGTAGCCCAAAAGCTAGGTCACAGCTCTAGAGTTAATCCTAAATGTTTCAGCTGAAATCCTGTAGTATTGTTGTTGACATAAAGATATTAACTTATGTTCAAGAAGTCTCACTTCAAATGACAAAAAAAAAAAAAAAACACAGGTATCTTATGACTGATTTATTGCATATTTTTTAGAAAATCACTCAGATGCAAAGTACCATACAATAAAGGAACTGTTGATCAGATTAGCCCCTTGACACTTTCAGGGTTATAAAGAATTCCAAACTCACCTGATCCTTCCCTAGTTTGTCTGTAGCAAAGTACATACACTGTTGATTGGCCAGATATATCCCTGACACAGAGGAGGCTGGCTCCATAGCCAGGGACTCGGTCAGTGTTATTCCCACCTCATCTGGCCTCATCAATTCCCACATGGTCTTCTTCTCTGTGTGGTCAGGTTGGCTGGGATATCCAGCTGCAGGTCGGATACCCTGGTGGCAAATACAACAATATTTTCTTTCATTTAATACAGAATGTATATATTACCTCTCTTATCTCTTCATGATTTCTCATTTTCCTTTGTTAGATATGAATTACAATGACAATTGATCAAATTCCTTTATTTGAGATATGGCTTCAAAATTCTCAATAAGGCTCAGAGACATTTAGAGCTGAACTTCTTCTCTTGATCAAATTATCATACTGGCTAAAACCACTGTACTTTGGTAAAATGTATTGAAAATTCTGATCTATGCAGTGATACGATCTCACAAATGTTGCAATCTTTTCCTTTCTCAATATATATGCATTATCAGACAGTGATAAATTTTTACCTGATATTTGACCTTGTGCAGATCACCAGCCTCAAGTTCTTCCTCCTTGGAATATCCCCAATATTCCTTACGCACTTTCTCATGCAGGTACTCAGCGAATGCTTCAGCTAGACGATCAGCCACAGCTTTTACCATGATACTGTTGTAGTCATCAAACTCTTGTTCATACCTAGGATAGATAGTAGTAGGTTTAGTGATATGCTGAGGGTTACTCTCTCTCCTCAGGAAATATTAAAAACATGGTGAAACCACATACTAAAACTGGTAAAAAGTGAACATAGTTTTTCTTCACTGTTAAAAGAAGTAATCACAATTCCAGTAATCATTGTGTTCAGAAGAGCAGAATGTAGAATTGTGTAAATATGGTACCAGTGCAGGTTGAGGGTGAATGTTAGCTGAACTTGTTTCTCTAACTAATAAATATAACTTCAGGAGTGTTCTGGGGTTTTCCAATTGAAAGAAGTTCCCTTCCGTTTTTTACAAACATATGATGATATAATCATTTTGCCCACTGATCCAAGAAAAATTTAAAGCAGACAGAATTCATAAGCCTACACAAGAGACATTCCATGACAATTCATGACCAACATTAAATTTTTTCATGACTTTCAGCAATAGGCTAACAGAGAAATATCTAGTAATTGATATTTGCCATAAGTCATCATCATGCTATTTTCCCATAATTTCAGTGACTATGGCATTATAGACCAGGCATATACATGTATTTTAGTGGAACCCAGAGGGTCAGAGAAATAGGGGTAAGCCACGAACAACCTGGAGAAGACTGATGGAGGATGATCTGAAGAGAGGAGAGCTACAGTGGAAAGACGCAGTAAGAAGTGCCCAGGCTAGGAGAAAGTGAAAGTCCGTTATTTGCGGCCCATACCCTGATACAGGGTGAAAAAGGTGTTGATGGTGATGATGACGGCATTATAGAATTTCAGAACTTGGTCTAAGAATTAAGAAAAATTTTATCCGAGATGAAGGTGAACTAGTCTGGTCCTGTTTCTCTATATCAACAACAAACATGGTACAACTTACTCTTTACAAAACTCCTCTGCCCCCAGTCCTGCAGTGCAGGCAAACAGACCAATATAGTCTGTGACTCCACTCTCTCTGCTGGCCACAAAGTCAGACTGACACAGATATGGTGAGCTGTCAGCCGAATCTTTCTGAGCCTGCGGAATGTTCAGTGCATAAAGCTCAGCAAGAAGCCATTTGTAAGAGGTGTAACTATATTGGTCATAGCAGGTCAATTGTTATTCGTGTCATCTTCAAGCTAATCATTATTAATAGAATATTTAATCGTGAATTTCAAACAGGATTTGTCTTAAAGTGTGGAATTAATTACTGATACTGAAAATTGAATTACTGACCAATCATGGTCCTCCATCCATCATTTCATTACCATGCATTTCTCCCTTGATTTGAATTCAGTTTTTAGGCATATTTCCTGAGAAACATTTTTCTATTAAGACACATTAACAAATTTACATCTGTGCTTTTTATTTCTTTTGAAAATGAGAATAAACTACTGGGCTGTCGACAGATATATAAAAACAGTTGTTTTTTTGTTTTTTTCATTTACAGAGCTTTGTTTGGAATAAACTGACAATCACTGTTCTGCCTCATTTGCCCTCATTCAAATTACTTGAAATGCAAATAAAAAATGCAAGTTATTTTGTTATATTTCCGAGTTCCGTCATCTCCTTACCCCCTCAGCCATTAATCGAACTGAGGCCAGAAACTTCAATTTGGAGAGAAAAGATCAACAAGAATAAATCCAGACTATAAGAAAAACTTCCCATGGAACAAACATGAAAAAACTTAGCACAGTCTGTGATTATGCTATGAAAAGTGATAGTTTTGAGTACATGAAAGTTAACTTGAATATGAATACATGATATACACACTGTACAGAGGAAACATAAAAGCAACAAGCAATAAAGATAGGAACCAGACCAGTAAAGAACAATCTGAGAAATGGAAATGTTGCTCAAGTGATCCAACGACAAAAAAAAAAAAAAAAGCATTTCTGTCATGGATAATCATAATCTCTGACATTGTTATCCCATGTGACAAAACCATTCATTACAAGGCATAAAAAAGAAAAAAAAGCAGTTAATACTAATATATGGCTAGTTACCTGTTGTCTCAGACCAAACAAAATTGCTATCCTCTTGCCATCTTCATCATAAACTTCAATATCATCATTGACACTGTTAGCTGGATAAAAGGCGATGGCTGCTGTTGCTTTCAACTTCTTCTCTTTGACAATTTTCTCCAACATTTTCTGTGCATCATCATAGACACGTTTGGCTTCTCCACCTGGAGGTATGAACAAAAACAGTTTTAAATCTGTAACAAACATTCACTAAAGATGAAGTATCAAACGAACAAAATATACATATACAATGTATTCATACTAGCTACCTGCTTGTGAAAAGGTCTATTTCATTTTCATAAGATCAAATTTTTAAACAAATGAGGCTCTTGTAACTAATATAGGACTTTTGAATTTGTCTTGCAATTGCAATGGCCTCTGATTATTTTCCTTTTACTTAAGCTGTCAAACTAATTGCCTTAACCATGATCTTCTCATGAATCATCATTTAAAAAACCAGAGCCATAGATGAAGATTCATAATGAAGACAAATTTAACATCATTATGCTCAGAGTATGTACATTCGACTGAAGATATGAATTTCCAGTGCCAAAATCAAATTCAAGCTTGTGAACTTAGCCAGTATAATATGGTAGTTACTGACTCTTTCAGGGATCAGTCAGCTTACCAACATCTTTGTCATTGAAAATCTTGGGGAATCCTCTGTTAGGGTATTTCCCTCTCAACTGCCAAACATTGAAAAATGGCTTCCAGTCAATGTAGGGAATGAGTTCTTGTATATCAAAGTCTTCAAACTTTTTGGTGCCTATAAATGATGGCTTCACTGAAGAAAGAAAGAAAACAAAAACAAGTTACAAAAAGCTTAAAATGTAAAACTAGCTGCTCAAATATTTGAAAGAACATTTTTTTTTTTAATCATCTTAGATGCATATTGAGGACTGTCACCCAATGCAAGTTATCAAAACTTTACAACTTCCTCTAAAAATCTCATGCCACTGATATCAATGTGGATCCTGTAGAGAAAGACTGTGATACAAAGTCATATCTTAGCGAGGGAAAGCAGAGATTTCAAGTTTGTTTTTATTTATGAGCTGGCTCGAACAACTATTATGGAAAGTTATGAAAGAGATTGAGAAAGAAAGAAACCAGTTTTATATATAGAGAGAAAAATTCTTCTTCCACATAAGAATTTTGCTGGATGCAATTCAAAGGTCATTCAATTGGGTGACACCACATCTCAAATTATCTGGACCAGGAGGTACAAAAATATCAAATCATGCCATAAGTGGTGGGTCTATCATACAACATAGATCACATAGCATAAGAGCCTGTTCTATATAGTGTTAATTAAATACTATCTAATTATATCAATAATTCAATAATCCACAACTATCATTTTCATCATGAAGTTAATAGATAAGGGGCAAAATACAAAAATAATTATTGATTCTTATATATCTGAACACTCCAATACATACCTGGCAGCTGGGTTGAGGACCAATCAATGACAAGCTTCTTTTCTCTGGCTTTTTCAATTGAGAGATAATTTCTGTCCTGCAGAGTAAAAATAAAGACAAACAACAAATTTACAATATAGTATCTAACATAACTGGGCAAATGAAACCTGTGACTGAAGACTCAAGAGCCCCTGACAATTAGATATTACATTTTAATCATTTTCATTTTAGGTTTACATATTTTAGTTGTTTGTACAGAGAAAATTAAGATCACTTTCAGGAGATTACAGCCGCATGTTATATTTCTCCAAGTTACTCAATTGCATGAAAATGGACTTTATCATACCACTCTGAATATTTGTTCATGGTAATCTCGAAATTACAACATCTGTGCTGCTCAAAAAGAAATTGCCATTACATGATTGTCTCCAGTATCTGAAAATTGGCACCCAGGAAATCGGTGTACAAGTACTAATCTCTCACCTTTAGAGATTCATAATGCTCTTGTCTAATTTCCTCATACTCTTCTTGAACATCTTCAAGGAATTCTTCACGTGTTGTGTCATCCAAAATCGCTGACAGCTTCAGAACAGCAAATGAAAATGAATAGAACAAGTCGTTTAAACTGTAACAATTATAAAGACAACCCAAAACCACCTGTAATCCTAAACTTTGATTTTCTGACAGACTCCATAAAAATTCACTAGTAAGGATGCTATGATATAAATTTCCCTGTGCAGCAAAAACACTGGCCTTCTGGACAAATCTATTATTTAATTCTTAATGAGTTTTTGATTCAAGAATTCTCAACAACTGTTTCAACAACAGTGTTTAAATATAGTATCATGAAACATGGAAAGAAATAATTTATGTCTTTCTGAAGACCTTCAACACAATGCCTACTATATCAAAGTAAACAACAACAGCAAAACACTAATAGTATCACACTACAATTCTCACAAGACTTGCAGAAAAACACACCTGTTCTACAGTTTATACACTTGTTAAATAATAAACTTCATTAGGTTTCATGATATTCCACTATTAAAAATGATGTATTAAAAACCCCCCAAGCAATAAGTATACCATTCACATATAAAAAACTGAATGCAGTAAACAAAACAACTAATGATGATGGGAAGATGACTGCTGTCAACATCTTTGTTCTACTGTTTTCCATGGTATTCTCTGATAGGTGTACATGCATATATGATAACATTCCATCCATGATCTTTCTAAAAAATATTCACACTTCCATGACTTTCAATGATTACACCAGATATAGTAAACTGATACCTATTGAATGTAAAAATGAATAGAATACCAAGCTCTTTTTATACTTACCACCACAACTGCCTTAGATGCATCTAACACATGAATCACAGGTGAAGATTTACGAGGGGCTATTTTCACTGCTGTATGTTGCCTACAAAAGACAAGGAAAAAGAAAAAGGTTAGTATTCTGGGATTCTCAATTCCTAATCAAAGTTACAACCCTAACCATTTACTTTGTCTTCATTCACACAAGAAATGATGGACTTGTATTACGAAAAACTTTTCAGATAAGAAAAAAAACACTTCCAATGTGAGTTTCACTGTGATTTATGATAACAAATATTCACGACAATCTGAAATAATTTTTCAAACTCTAGAAGTTATACTTATTTCTGAAATTCTCTAATAAAGCTTTTAAACTTTCAAAGTCTAGAAAAATTCATGAAAGTCTGTTATTGTTATAAAAACTCTCATAATGTAAAAAATAAAAATATTACGATGCATTGAATTCTACCACTGAAGCCATGCTCATTTGAAGACAATTCTATTAAAGAATATAGAAACTATCAAACAGTCAACTATTATTCAGTAAATTTAATTTTCACAAAGATATATTGTGTAAATGAGAAGATAAAATATGTAAAGAACTAAGTCAATTTTTTCTATTCTATGCATTCTTCCAAATGCTTAAGGGTTGCCCTGAGTTGCCTATTCCCTTACTGTCCCATAAAATTAACTAAAATACAACTAAAAAGACAGGATCAATATCTAGTTTCACCAATATCAAATCACAAGAATACAATCCGAAATTCGTAATAACTCTGTAATGTTTGCATATCAAGCCCTCAAAATGAAACTGGCCTCAAATTACTTGAACTAGTGGTTTTTTTTTTTTTTTAAATTCATTATATAATCTCGAAATGACCTGTACCATAAAAATGGAAGATAAATTTAATTCTATGTTATCCTATGAGAAACAGCTGACTTACTTGGAGGTGGTGGCTCCACCAATGAAAACTGGAAGGTTCAAGCCAACCCGTTCAAACTCTTTCACATTAAAGATCATTTCATCTAAAGATGGGGTAATTAAGCCTGACATTCCAATAAAGTCTGAAACAAAAATTCAAAATCAAAAGAAAGTTGAGGAGAGGTAACATTTACAGGTTCACTACTATACAAAGTTTTCATGGAACATAATACCATAAGTACTCATAATAAATGACTGGTTAACGAACACACTACTAGTTTACAGTTTGTTTTAATACAAATTAATCATTTAATCAGGAGTTAATTTTGCACCAGTTAGATAGCCTAACAATTTTTTGCGGTGAAAAAACAAACAGCAAAATTGTCAAAGAATAGAAACAACAATTTTCTGAACATTCTGCCCTGCTGCAACATTGTAATGCAGTAAATACATCTCTGAGCTAAAAGAGCATCTTTTTGATAAAGCTTTACATTTCCTGACAATACTTTAATTCCTGTATATCAGTTCCAGAGGGCGCTTCTGCTATTTTTGCTGAATTTCTTCTATTTCAAACCTCTATGATTGAATTTGGAGGTTTACCTGCTTTTTCTTTGATCGCTGTTTCAATTATTTTCTCACATGGCGTCATCACTCCTAAATCAATCACCCTGAAGGAAAGACAAATAATGAAGAGAGATACCACCATGAACTAATGAGAAGAAATATTTGCCCAAAATTTCAGATTCTGTTTGAATGAGCAGCTGTAGTTTCAAACAAGCAACGAATTTCTGACATACTTTGATGTAATAATAAAAAGCAATCATTTTAACTATATTGAAAGAATTTCCAAACTGAACTTGACTAAATATGGATTATTAAAAGTAAGCACAAAAAAAGGCATATCATTCAAACAACAAGTGATATTTTTCAATCAAAGCAGAAAAAAAAAAAAAATCATTTCACAACAAGTTGTCTAAATACTTACGAAACCTTAAAACAGTTGTTTGACAATGAAAATATGCTGGGGTTTTTTTTAAACAGAAATCACTAGCATCAACTGAACAATTTATGGTAATGTTGTTAGGACAGCACAATTAATGTACCAACTCACTTGAAATTGTTGCACCCAAGCACCACACCCACAATGTTTTTGCCAATGTCATGGACATCTCCTTTGACTGTAGCCAGCACAATTGTTCCTTGGTAATTGGGCTCCTACACAAAACATGTCACAGGACTTTTCATAAATATATTATTTCTCACTGTCTCATCTGCTTTCTTGCATCATTTTAGTATATATTAGCGTAAACCATTCCTGGGCATTAAATTGTCACTTTATATATATAAAAAAAAACGGAAGTGACATACCCAATGAAAAAGTTTTTTTCATGTAATGGTTAGTATTGTATTTAGAAGCAGCCATGCAATCTAATATGCAGAATGAATATAACATTGTTGTAAGAATCATCATCAGTATCGATACACAGCCATAAGCAATCCCTTCCCCCTCTTATTTCTAAGCAGTCCACTGCAGAGTTAACATGTATTATCTCCATGAGAATTTCAATACAATGTGTTGAATATTTTTTTCTTCAAGTAAAGTGGGCCAGTTTTTGTAGGTGCATTCTATTCATTATATCTGGTGGGCTCTAAATATTTGGGGCATTTTGCTTACATTAACAAAATATAACTGGAGTTGCCTACATTTGTAAAAGCATAATTGTCAGAGGTGCACATTGGTGCATACAGTGAAACTTAGTTCTGTGTCAAGATTGAATAGTTAAGCTTAGTGCACCCTTGCATAGGACAGGTTGGTCATGAGATACATGCCACAAGCTTGTAGTAACTTCAGGTATACAAATATGCAAAATCATTTGAACTCACAGAATCTGGAGGAAGACCACTAGCCTTCATAGCTTCCTGTCTTTCCTCTTCCATAAAAGGAATAAGATGACCAACGGCCTTTTTCATCACCCGTGCAGACTTGATAACTTGGGGAAGGAACATTTTCCCAGCACCAAACAGATCACCCACAATGCCCATGCCCTGCATCAGGACAGAGGTTGTTTTAGTAACTAGCACAAAATCATAGATCAATAATACACATCAATTCTTATCACAACCTGCAAATTTCCGTGTACTACTTTTTCTTTGACAATGAACTCCCTAATGCAAGACTGTTTCAAAACTTACTAGAAAATTATGAATAAATTCAAATGTTTTGAGATGAAAAGAATGCGTAATGACATAATAACATTGTTTCCTTCACAAAAAAATGTTTAAATTTGAATTTCCCTTTTCATAATGGAAAAATACAAAAAAAGCTTAATGTTAATCAAATCTAAAACTGGGAATAAAAACTTGAGAAAAATGTGTCAAAGTAGGAGTACATAGTAACAAGAAAAAAAAACTATTAATGCTGATACCTTCATGAGTGGTCCTTCAATTACATTCAGAGGCCTTGGATAGAGGTCTTTCTTCTGTCTGGCTTCCTCTGTGTCCTCAATGATATACTTGTCAATACCCTTACGAAGACCAAAAGTCAATGATACATTACTGATTTTCTTCTATTTTGCACATATTAATAATATTTCTACTTTGCAGCTATCAAAGTTGGAAACAAAACAAATTGGTGCAACAGAGATATACATTACTCCAGTTATTAATTTAAACCAAAAAAGTTCACATTGTAAGTTGATCTAGTATATAAATCTTGGACAAGACTTGAGGAGAAGAGAAAGTGATTTGATACAAATTTTTAATACCTTGATGAGTGAGTGGGAAAGCCTCTCCTCCACAGGTTTCTGCCTCCACTCATCTTCTTGAGCGGATTTCAC
>JBCAUA010809739.1:0-14663 GCA_038406235.1 Peronia verruculata
ATAATTTAAGAAAAACAAATAACACAGAAATCTATAAAGAACTTGATAGCGATGGTAAAATATGCCAAATTTTCGAAACAGTAGAAGACATCATAATGATGACATAAATGCCCAGGACATTTTGAACGGAGTCATTTCTGGTTGAGTTAATGGTGTTGTGTATACTTAATTTAACGCATGACAAGTAACAAGCAACATTGACAAACAACTGGTACATTGTCTCTGTCGAGCTTTTCTCGTTGACCGAGCCCTGCCCGTGCACTGAGAGGAGTTGTCAGCAAAAGTTGATGACACCCGCGCGTTCATTCAATCGTAAATGTCATCAGACATGTGATCCTGATTCTTCAATTAAACCATACCGATGAATGCCAAAGACAAAACGTAATTGTGAAAACCAAATAAAGATGCCTGTTTATAGTTAAGGTTACAATTTGTAAAAGGTTTATATTAAGATAAGATGTCTTTTCTTGCCGGTACAGTATGCATGGAGGATTTATAAATACTGATATGTAAGCTTAGTTACCATTAATCAATCAATAAGGGACTATAAGATTTAAAGGCAATAAAAGAGAATTATTATTTTTGAGTGTTTCATTTAATATCACAAAGCATCACCTACAGCCAAAAGGATTATGACTATGACAGATTATCTCAGGAAAAAGACAGATTAATCAGCCTTTATTGGTATAGACGATGGAAAGAAATATTGAATATCTATGGCATATAGATACTTTGAACAGATTATTGGATTGATAAAACTTCACTAAGACAAATTAATAGCTTACACATTTAACTTGCGCATTGACAACAGTCTATAATAGATGTACGATATACTACGGCATAAAGGGTGTTCTCTTGCCAATGTTCTTGTTCTTATGTTTAACCACGTGCGTGTATTTTATTAATCTAATTTACCATTCGTTAGGTCAACAAAGTTAACCTTAGCGTCCGTATACACGTAGGTAGCAGGTATTGTGATTCCCGTGATTTGTTGGTACTGTGGACACAGCGAGATTTAAGATTCAGTACCAGCCAAAGCCATTGATATTGGCAGATTCAATCAAATCTGGGGCTATACCATTTATTTAAACATGGCTCTGAATCCCCATTTGTGTACAGAACAAAGGATTTGATAAATCAAAGACTGTGCGATATCTGAAATGGGATCACTACGGGGGCGTCGTAACCTAGGATCTTTCAGTTCTGAATCGTCGTTTGACACTTATGTCTGTGATAAGGGGTACGTGCTTCAATAGAACGAACACACCCATAGCAACAATAACATTCATTTCAGGCCATTTTTTTTTTTTTCCAAACGAATCTCATTGTCTTTTTAGCATTATTATTATTATTATTATTTCGTCTAACAATGAGGTTGAACAATGACAACATAACAAAATACGACGAGAAAAGTACAAAAAAAAAAAAAAAAAGAAACTGATATGATTACATAACCTCTATGACACCGTTTATAGTAGATAGCACATGCTGAAAGAACTGAAAGTTAGAGGATTGTACAGCACTAATTAGTAATTTCGCTGTGACTTCACACACTTTGTTCGATGACGTAATGTAGTTACATTTCTGACGGAAACAAATAAATGGTGTGGTAAATCAAATGTTAGATTGATAAGGATTTGAGCACCTAACAGGCAGCCGCCTTGTATGCTTCCCAGGAAGTTGAGAACGTCTTCGAGTGTCTTCTATAGGTCTGTCGGGGTCACAATAGATTGTAAAGCGCTTAGAGCTTGTAATTACGGGGATAGGCGCTATATAAAATACTCTCTTTTAATATTTATTTGGTCTTTGAAGAGGGCGTCGACATGGGCAATGTGAATTGTGACATCGGTTCTGACTCCGATCAACTCCTCAGCTCCCGCCACTGGGATAGAAATAAAAGATTAAACATTACTGTCTCGTAGAGAGACCATTTGCAGATCTGCTTCAAGTCCCTCTGTTAAAGCGTATGTTAGGCTACATGTTGACCCACAGAAATCATTTTAAGAAACTAAGACAGGAAGAAAATCAGAAGAAGAAGAGGTGAAAAACTAAGTTAGCTTTGAAAGAATGAAGCGGGCATGATTGCCAAGATTATTAATCAAACTCATGATGAATCTAAACGTTCTACAGTCGCGGGCTATCCAGTGGCTCTCACATCAAATGAGTTTGCCTGAAGGTCTATACGACTCTCAACTTCGAATGGTGACTTTGCTTTTGAAGTCCTTCTACTCTAAAAAATAACAAGACTGATCAGGGAGAGCCAGATTGTGCAATTCTGACCAAGCAACTCTTCGAGAGTGAGGTGGTTATGGTTTTTTATAAGCCTTTCAACCTCCTGTAGTGGTGGTTATCTCAGCTGTCCACAACCGTGGTCAAAAAGTAACATAACACTATTGTATTATGTATCGCCATGTGTGCCGATGCGAGAGTGAGGTAATAGTTTAGGAAGCTTTTAATCTCTATGATTCTCTCTCTGTTCTCCCTGGGAACGCTTGCTTTGGATGGTCCTAAAGTAATCGTGCCGAAAAAAACTGCTGAGGCGCGTGTGTAAGCTATCTAACATAACAATACTCATGTTCAACAATTAGCAGTTTTTTAGATCCTAAAGCAAATATAAGATGAAGATATTATTGTCATTGAATTCTAACTTCTTATATTTGGACGTGTTTCACATGCAAATATAATGAATGAATTGTTGAACAGATCTTTTCCATGACACGTTCAGAGTTAAATTAGCAGTGAAACAGTCTGAGAGTCGTGCATACCTTGCAAATGACTATCTCATTCAGGAGCGTTTGAACATCGCTGAAAAGCTAATAACGACCTACAGCTCCCCTGATTGTTGGTATGCAAGAGGTCTCATACGAGAGACTAAAGTGATATGCATAAAGCAATAACAGTTTGCGAGTACAATCGTTCGGCATACATAGCCTTTCTTCAATGCCTCAGTTCTCTACGCGCTGCTCCCGAGGTTACAAAAGACAGAGCTGTCTCTGAGTGAGAGCTATCCTACATATTTTATCCTCTATGTTTGCAGATCATAACTAAGTATCGTCACGTCAACAGAATTTGTTTCCGCATTTGACACTAGTAATATTTGGCTATGTGCACAGGATCTCTGGAACTGGTTAAAGTTAAAACATTACCACGTTCTTCTAGATACATTTTTACATCGTTAGTCTTGAAATAAAACTCTGTCTTCCTGTATAATCATTAGCAAACAGAAAGTCACAGTTGTAAGCAGCATTCTCTCCGTTTTTGCATATAATAATATCAGCAATTTTTGCAAATTGAACAACCTTCCAGCCGTCAAATATCTTCTTGAATTATTTCAACTTTAATGTCTTTGTTTTGAAAAACTCCTGAAAAGTGTAAGAATGGTTGGAAATATGACAAAGAACAGAGTATGGACGAAAAGATCTCTGCTTTACTTTTCTATGACATGAAATCACTAATGAGATACTCTCCTTGGTCCTGCATACTTGCATGCACACCCTCATAGTATTGTGATAGATAAAAATTAGTTCAGATAATTATGTTACAATATATTATAACTACCCACCGTCGGCAGACATGGGCCAGAATGAAATTGTATCTCTGGGAGCATATCATTGTACTGTCCCAAAGTATGTAATTTTTCTTCATGCATTTTTGGGGAGGAGGGGTTCTGTTTATTTGTTATGTATGTTCATTATTATCATCAAGTACATTTATTTCATTATTCAGATACCAGTACTTCAACAGTATTATTCATCATGACAGATCAATCAGGTACTTTGTTGGTTTGTTGTTTTTAAAGGGTTTTTTTTCCTTAAAAATACTTGTGGTAATTCTTTCCCTCAACATCTGCATGTGACCTCATTATTCTTATAAAGATCAATCTGATTAAAAGACTAGTTTTGTTACTTCAGCTTGCTACTTTTGCACACAATACATTCTCTCTCATAATGAACACAAAAGTGGACATGAAAAGGATTGAACAAAAAAGAATGCTAAACACTATCACTTTTAAAACATTTATTAACAACAATTTTCATTTTGAATCAACATAACAGTAACATTCTAAGTTTGAAAGTATCACAGAAGAAACTTGACTACATTGCAATGCTGCCATCATTTTTAAGAAAACAGTATACTGGTATGCAGTTAAAATAACCAGCATATACTGTATTTTTAAGAAAGATGGCAGAATGGGCAAACCATCACAAGGGTGTCATTTTTCTTCATAAAAATCATTCAACAAAAATTTTTACTTGTGTTTTGTAAAGTTTAAGCAAGGCAATTTTTCACTAAATTTAACCATGGAAAGTGAACTTGGTGAACTATGAAGGTATCCAAGTTTGTTCCATTTCCCTTGCCCTGCATTTTGAAACTGCATGCTTTATTATCTTTATTATGCCTTATGGATATATGTCGGTCCTGTGAAGCCAAAATGTCATTGCCATGAATGCTATCAGTGTAAAAGTGAAAATTTTCTCATTGACATTGAATAATCTGGTATCGTAGTTCAATCTTACAATAAGTATAGCAAGTATATCATAAAAATATATGATAAACAAGAAAGGCTAACTCCAAACAGTCCAAAGAAGAATTATAAGCAGTCAACAGAGACCGCAACAAGACAAAAACCCAAAAACACTTGAACAATATACATCGTTTTTCAAAAAGATAAAACTTGAAATAAACAGAATGTACATTAAGTGAGAGGAGAGCTTCTGAGGAACAAATTTATGGCTATTCCATGTTTTCCAGATTTTTTTTTTAATTTTTAATTTTTAATTCAATTTTAGTTATTTTTTGTTGTTGTTGATGCTGTAGCTATTTTTTTTACCGATTTTTTCATTTAAGAAGGATATTATTAAAGTCTCCTACCCAAGCAATTAAGTTCCAATATTCAGAATGAAAATGAGAGCAAAACGTGTTAAAAATATTGAGCAGAAAAGAGAGGGGGAAGGAAAAGGCTCTAGAATATATACAAATAGTAAATAACCACATAGAATATCAATTTCCTTAAAATCAGTTAGCATGAATTTGACCTTGGAAAATGAAAATGGTGGTGAAAATCATTATACTTATTGTCAGACATTCAAAAAAAAAAAAGGGTACTTGGGGTGCATCTAGTGCACAGATTAAAAGTTCCCAAAAATCTAAAAAATTTGAACTCATGACTTGCAAGACAATTTCAAGTCAAACACAGGACAATCTGTACATGAGTTCCTGTGTGAGTGGTTCTGATATCAAGATGCAATTGTTTGGCAATCAACCTCCACTAGTTATAGTTTGGAGAACACATTTTTTCTTCTCATTAAAAAAAAAAAAAATGAAAATCTTTTACATAGAACATATGCTGATGTCTTTTTTTTTTTTTTAGTACAGATGCTGAAAAATATCAATATTTTGCCAATAGATGCTTAGTTAAAACTTAAATATTTCTTAATAATTGTACAAAAATGCTGCATGTAAACAAACTGAGGACCAGAGTTGCTGAGGTAAAATATCTGTCACTTGTCAGAAAATCCCTTCAAAGAGATCATCTGTCCTTGGAGTTTCAGAGCCAGAAATTCTGAAATGATTCAGAAAGTAAAAACAATGATCAAACAATACAATCTGAATACAAAGCTGATCTAGTCAACTTTGATACTCATCTACCTTCAATCAAACAATGAAAATATGTCTTGCGACCAGGGCAAATGAGGTCAGGTCGCCTCAGGCAACAAAGATATATGGCTGTTTTTGGTTGTTTTTAACGATTTTCCAACTAAGATGCTTTTTTTTTTTTTTTTCACAAAACATCAATATAACCTTTCTTTAATCTGAAAAAAAAAAAAAAAAAGAAATATTTGATATCATAGTCGGAAAATAGTGAAAAATGGTAAAAAACGGCTGTGACTTGAACTCACCTGGCGGGACTTGCAACTCATTTGCCTTGGGCACAAGACATATACATACGACTGACAAATTACTGATCTTATTTTCCATCTGACTACTGACACTGATAATTTTTTGTATGTTGTATGTGCATGTGAGACCTGAAGTGAAAGAACAGCAGTCAAGAAGTAAAATTTGAGGACAATATATTAGCATTGTTTATAATGCATTAAAATACAAAAACTGGAGATTCTGAATCCCTTGACCATGTTCACTGTGGTCATACACCACTATAAATGAGGGACAGGAAACTAAACCTTACAAATGGCATTCTGCATAGAAGGACGGGAAATGCAAATGGTACTAAATGATCACATTCAAGTTTTGAGAAAACTGGAGTTTTTGAGTACATCTGCTTTTTGGTATTGATAAAACTGGATGCATTGTTCATTTGTATTTAGTTCTTTTTGTAGGATTATGAAACAACAGGCAGCACAAGGCTACCCTTTCACATATGGCAGGGAGGATAACATGAACAAGAGAAGAGAAACACATCATATTGGAACAACCTCATGGGTTTCTATCCCTCAATGCTTCACTTTTCCATAATATATACAACTAGAATAAAACAAATACTTACTTTGTTTTGGGGACAAAGAACTTTGAAGTTAAGTGTCCAGAGTGCCTAGTACCCTTACTGCCTGAAAAGGTCTGTGGAAAATAGAAACATATTTGTGACATGAAATTTTATTAACACAACAGAATGTTTTCATTTCACATAAACTCATAAATATTCAGTTAAAAAACCTAAACATCTATGTTTTGAAAGTTACTCTTTTCTTCATGATTTTGATATAGCATTCCATAATGACTGGTAGATATTAATCTCTGTTCTTAGCTATCAAAAACTAAGTATGAATACAGAATGAGTCACCTGTTTCTCATTCATCAGTTTTCAATTTGTGTGAAACGCATGTTCAAAAGTAACTGATACAAAGAGAAAGCTGACATCATTGAAATTCTGATGAAGGATAATGGCAAAATATGACAGCCGATGTGTCAGGAGTGGATCCTACTATCATTATTGTTTCTTACTCAAACGAAATCAAATTAGCTAGTTCATTATTCCATATAACAGCAACCTTCCAATTTTCTGACACAAAGTTTACTCAAGAACTGAAATATTCTTCATTTGATTATTCAAAGACTTCCACTTTGGTTACCTTATGGGGATCAATAGCATTTTTCTTCCACGCCTTGACGCGGCCATACTGATGGTTTTGTTGAGAGGAGGGAATGTTCCCAATTTCCTGATGATGTGGCTTGTCTTGGCCACAGCAGCTGACATCAGAGGTGTCAGACTTGGAGGCTGGGCTTGGAGAAAATATGGGAGTGGCTGTCTGCCTGATCGGCTGAACTGACTGAGACAGTCTTCCAGCAAAGACAGCTGGAGAGAGCTGCGATGATTTCAGAGAGCCATGCTCCTGTCTCATACAGTCATCTGAAACTGTGCTATCTGAATTGTGTACAATCACAACTGAGGGTGAATCAATAAATTGTGCCCCATCATTTAAGAAGCTGTTGCTTGAGAGCAAATCCCATTTATCGCTGCTGTTCTTCCTATTGCAGGATATTCCTTGAAACTCATCTGCATGATTTGTGTCACTAGATCCAGCCCAAGGAAGGCTGTTCTGAGCCATTGTTTTTGCACTTTCATTCCTAAAGTGAACTTGGTCAATATGTCCAGACTTGTTGGTAACACCACACCTTTGTGCCATTGTTTGATGTGCATAGGTAAAGCCATGGGTGAGTGCTGTTTCATCATCAACTGGCACTGAACTATTGTCAACCAGCTGACATAGTTCCTCATCACTAGATAGATTTAAAATATAGACAGAAACATGCTTGATTTTTACCTAACATTCAATTTACATTGTTGTAAAAGAGTCCATTTAACAAGACTAAAAGAGAAAATTTTTCTTTTATTCAAACAGTGTAGAAAGATTCATATCTGAAGACAGAAACGAACACATTGACAGTAATGACAGAACTTTTAGATGAACACAGTCCCAATCAACATTCTTGCAGCCAAATTATATTGATGTAAAAAAAAAAAAAAATCAAGACAATTTTTTTCTAAGGAAACCATTATTTAAAATGTAATTATTTCAAGATTTTTGTCTAACAGGCTTATACTAAATCAGTGGTGAGAATTATAATGCCTGTCTCACTACATTCTAAGAATAGAACACTGTGTCATTATTCCATATAACAGCACTTAAGGTTTTCACTTGCTAAGGTGCTTGTATGCGGAGTGAGCATGCTTACATGCATATAAATTACATAGTAAAAAATCCATCATGGGACTAAAGCGTGCATATGAGTGGAGTTTTCTTGTATTCGGAGTGCTTATATATCCGGAGACTACTGTCATTGTTTTTATGATTTCTGGTACTACATCTACACAATTTGAGGACCACATTCTTGCTTTTATCATAACAAATTTGTAATGGTCTCTTGATCATAAGCCTTGAGCATTATGCTCAGGCAATACATCTAGACAATTTGAGGGCCATGATCTTGAAGTTCTCAGCATGTAACAAATTTGCAATGCTTTCTTTAGCCTTGGCCATAGGCCTAGCAGGCTATGGCAAGGTGAGCTTCGAAATGTTGATGCGCATCCCCTGCATCACAGATGCCTATGACATGAGAGGAATGTATTGTAATGCTCGGCTCAGCCTATGTTATGACCATTGATTGGCAGAGTTGTGGGTCAAAGTGTTCTCTCAGTATTGATGTAAATGTGAATTCACTGGAAATCACAAATTCGTTACTACTTTATGTCTCAAATGGCTAATTTTTCCACCATAATGTCTGAACACAATTTTGTACAAGAATGTATCTCACCATTACAGCGATCTTTACCACTGATGTAAGGATAATGATAAAAGTCTCGTTGTATTTTTGGGAGATCAAAATTCAAACCTGGATGTCGTGGTTGCCAGATGTGGAGAAGTCTTTTCTATTTCAAAACAAGAATCCACTCTGAGATGAGGACTACCTGACGCAGTTGGTAGTTCTTCGTCAGACCATGCATCCTCTTGTAGACATAATGGTCGACCTGTTTTGGATTACCAAAAAATATTACAATCAAACTTTTCTGTAATAAGGACTTCACATTGTTCTTCCTGACTGGAGATCTAATGATAAAAAAAATTATTGCAAAAGTGAAACCAAACCAATGAAATTTTTAAAAAAAACAAATACAAAAGAGTTATCTCCCTCTCTTGTTCATTCTGTAATTTAAAATACAGGAGAACTGTTTTCTTTTACTAGTAATACTAAAGCACAGTCCTGAACATACCTGCAGCTTCTATACTGTCGCTCTGCCCTTCTTACAAAAACAAAAAACTTTGTCTTACCATTCTTGAAAAGCTCTTGTCTGCTGGTGTGAAACACATCCAGATCAGCCCACCCATTCACAGTAACATCTAAATTGTTGCTTTTCGGGTCTCTTCTTAATCCTTCAACAAACAAACAGGGTACAAGTCAATGATTTCAAATGCCAGAGATTATTGTTTTTATAGTGAACTGATCACCTTTAACAGATGTATTGCTCATTACTCTTAATATTCATATAAGTGGAATAATTACATGATTATCTAAGCAACAAATGCTGCTTTATCTGGAAAAATTTCCTCAGCTTTTTGTTTCAGTAAGTTTTGACATTCTAGAGTTCTTTATTTCACTGCTACTTTGGTTCAAATAATGCATTATCACAAAGCAGAACGAATGACAGGAAAATAGCAAAACATTTTTTGCTCACAACCAACAAGTCTATTTAGACAACCAGTCTCAATACATTACTCATGATAACAGAAAAATCACGAAGCCTATCCCATGTGTCGGAAAATCCTCTCCCCTACATGCCAGTTCTTTTTTTCCTAATGATTAAAATGAACTAGACCAACTCTGCTGGTTTAACCTGCTGGGACCCTTGACCAGCACAAGTCCACCCTAATGCTAACATGTAGGTTCGACTAGAGGGTGATTAGTGTTCAAGATAGATCACGTCGCATAAATAGGACACTTCCTTTAACTAATGGTATTCGTGGGCATAGGATTGATAGCAATAAAGAGAAGGCAAACTGACCAAGGCAGAAAATTAGATGATCTTTCCTACCTGCCCCATGCTTGGCATTCTCTCTCCCAGATTGTGGAGCCATATCTGGAGCACACCGTTCACTTCTATTTCCTCCAGTGTAGGTTTCAGCACTGTCTGTTTCTGCCATGGACATTTCATCAAGTATGATAACATCTGAGGTGCATTCGTCATCAATATTCCCATTAACTTCCTTTTCAAGCATATCTTCCATATCTGAGGTTAAATTTCTGCTGACCTCAGCACCCTTGTCTGTAGCTTCAGAACAGTACTGTTGCAAATGTTTGTCTCTGTTTGGCATCATTTGATTGACAAAATCACTTTCTGAGAAACAGATATCATCATCAAGGATAGTTAGATCTTGTTCCCAAATATCAGAGGCATGTTTGAATTTATCTGACATACTGGATGGATCTTGTTGTTTTTGAGACTGCTCAACCTTCCTCAGGCTCAGGCGGGACTGGAAAGAGATTCAAGCTTTAATCATTCATAATAATTGAGAGATGCTATAGAAAGGTGTTGTTTTTTTTTTTACTTTTCAGTGCTGTCTGACTAAGTGCTGAGGCCAATACAAAAGTAATAGCATGTTTGCACAGCTCAAAAAAAAAATATGAGTATTCACTTTTCTGGTGATGATGAAAATGTCACCGTGTAAAATTGCACCCCAAAATGGCAGGCACCTAATCTTGAAAACAGAAAAGCTTATTTAGAATAAGCAAAAAAAAAGTACAAAGTGTCATATCATACTGACAATTTTTCAGTGGAATTCAGGTTTAAAAATAAAACATAATTTTAATGTCATCAACAATCAATATAGTACAAAAGCGCTTACCTGATTAGAACTACCATTTTGCTGCTCTAAGATGTGATAAGTGTCTCTCATGCACTTGCTCTCTATTTTGTAATTGCTGCCGTCTCTTGACACCTTTGCATTAGTTGGGTCAAGAGTTGCAGATCCAGCTCTCTTCACAGACTTGCAACATTTATGACCACATTTTGCTTTGTCCAGGCATTTGTGGTTGCAGGCATTTGAGCCAAGTGAAAGACTACTAGATGCAGCTAAAAATAAATTGATTTTTTGACTGAGTCCTCAAAGCAACTCTGTCTTCTAAACATGAAAACCTACTGAGAGAAGCAGTAGAGAAAGCATGATGAAAAAATAGTATAAGGGACTATACCAATACAAATTATATGTGTATTTTCCATGACAGTACTATTAATGGCCATTGCAATGTTTTTTAATCTTATCAACTACCTGATAAAAGCCATGTGATTCAAATCCAGAAGTGTTGGTTGGCATGATCATTTTTTGAAGATAGTTATCTAGTGAACTGAGAATGGTTGCCACATTTTATACATCAGAATAGGGATTTTTATCACTTACTTTTTCTTTTCTCTTCCATTGCTGCTCTCAGTTTTGAGGCTGGGGTTTGACCCTAGAGACAAGATTATAATTTTTGTTCAAAAAGTCATGTATGAGTGCACAGACAAAAAATGGGGACAGTTGCTTCCCTGTTCTAGTCACCAGAAAATTCCAGTCACATATTTTAAGGGACATGATATAAATGCCAGTCTATATTAATGTTTACAAATAGTGCTCAATATGAAGTTATCAGTCTTGTTGTGGATCTGCTGAAGTGGTTATTATCTTATGAGTATAATACCTATTAAAATTACCAGAAGCAAACTGAAATATGCACTACATGCTTAATACCTTGGATAGTGATGGTGTTTTCACCGGTTCAAACCATCCATCGGTGTAGACAGGTTCATAATCCATCTGGATATCCAGTCCAACTAGAGAGTGAAAAAATGATGGAACCAAATTTCAGACACTGTTTTGTTTGTCATGGTATAAAATGTGAATCCTCCTAACTCTTAATTATGTATGATTTAAAGCAAAAATTTGCCATGCACAAAATCATAACTGGAGATAGTAGATACAACTCTATGTCAATAATGAACTATGTTGTGGATTTCAAGAGATGCATATATTAGTTAATTATATGTATTAGTTATCCTTGTTAGTACCTCACTATCCTTATCAGAGCCTCAAGCTGAGAGTGAGACGGGGTGGGGGGTGGGGTTGATGGGATTGAAACGGCTGGATGATGTAGATAAATTTGCATCATCTACATACAACTAGACCTAGAGCACCAGAGCCGTCAAAGAAACAAGGAGCTCCCTGCTAAGCAGGTCAATAAAAACTATTTTTAAAAAATATGGAGTTGTAATTTCTTTATTCTGGACACACCTGCTGCTGAGAGAGAGAATTGCAGTAAATTCCTGAACAAACTATAATCCTCTGTCACAGAAATACACTGCCTGCCATCAAATCAAACTATCCTCAAAATTGAAACAAAATTGCCCTCACATCTGCCTCCACTGAGGCATGATTATTTTCCATGATTATTTAAAAAGACATGACAAGCCACATTTTTACCCCAGTCTTGACTTAGTAAACTGATGTTCAGCTTAATGCCTTGAGATGATCTTTTGACCTCCACAGTTCGAGTAAGGGTTCCATCTCTTATAATGATGGCATCACTGATTGATATTTAGAAAAAAGAAACCTTGTAAAACACTCCTCTCACAATTTGTGTTAACCACCTCCCTGCTGACAATGGTAAGAGGTATATGTTAAAAGTGGTCTCTCATGTATGGGAAAATGTACATGGTGTGTTCACAGTCAGCCCATGACAAATCACCCCCTTTTTCACATTTGATCTAATGTTCTGACCACTATAGCCAACGATTTATATTGTATACATGGAATATTTGATAGATGCCGCACATTGATGATTGCCAGATGACCTCGCGATGAAAGCCCAAATCAGGGGTATTATCTGTAAATACTAGTAACATTGAATAACAATCAATGCTTTTGATTGACAGTGGACTGGACTGAGTGAGGGTGGGGGGGTTAGCAATGAATGGAGCAGAACAGACTGACCATATTGCTAATGCTGAGCGCAAAATTGTCATAGCATGGAAATGATTAATACATTTAACTGAATTTCATTTATAAATATATTTGAGTCCACTTAAATCGAATATGCCTGGACCAGCCTAATGGGTTTGGTGTAAGAAAGTTGCTCTTCGTTTTTTTAACAAGGGAAACAACTCTTAAATGACTTATGGGACATCTTTTATTACATGATTATTTTCCTTGACAAAGAAGTCGCTCCATAAGGATCCCCCTTATCTTACATTCAAGTCCACTCATTTCATTGAATTTCATCCCTAGTAAGGGCTGTTTTAAAAGAGGAAGTTGAGAAAAGTAGAGGAAGAAGGGTGATATAGTGTTTAATCTTGGAAAAGACTGTATACAATTAAGCTTAAGTCCTGGGAAGTGCTGTTCGGGTTATAGCCGTGAAGAGTATTAATAAAGTTATTGAGGGTTATTGATAAATATTTTAGCCCTGAAAAGGGACACATAAAGTTTTAGCCCTGAAAGGGGTTATGAATAAAGCATTAGTCCTGACATGGACTACTAATACAGTTGAAAAGGGTTGTTCATGAAGTTTTAGCCTTGCAAAGAGCTGTTGATGAAGGGCTGCCACAAAAAAAATCTGTCATTGATTTCTGTTTAGTCCTCTGGCCTATGTGTGCCTCTAGCTTGAAGTCAAAGGAACAGTCATCATCAAGTAGCTCTTCTGCTGCTTGCTCTTGGGCATATTTTTTCAAAATCAGAATAGCTGCGCTGCCTTCCTGTGGAAAGGTGGAAGTTACTCTCAGCTCCTCCTCTTCCTCAGAGTCCTCTTTTGCTCAACATGTTACAATTTCTGCCAGTGAAGACTTGGCCACTGCTGATAACTTTAAATTGACTGGCATGAAGGCATTGACAGTGGCTTCGACAGGCATAATTTCCTTTATTTTGATCAAACAGGCTGCAAAGCTCTGCTCTGTTTGGTTAAGGTGTGTTTGAGTCTGACTCCTCAAGAGGGGGAAGTGGCATCTGCCTCTTGGCTAGGTTAAAAGCCAGCATGGCAGAAACAATTATAAATAATTGTTGCAGGGATCACATCAAAGGACCTCCTCATGATGTACAGGGAGGGCATCAAGGATGTAAATCATGAAATTGGCTTTGCACAAGTGCCTTCCTGTAGTGCCCCTTGAAAGAGTTACTCACAAGGCTTGAGTTTGCTGGTGATGTTTGGAGGCAAAGACACAAGTTTTATAGCTTGAGGGTTGGCAACTTGAGGGTGGGTGGGGCAGTTGTCAATGACCATGGTCACAGATCTTCCCTGTAGGAGAAAGTTTCTGCTGCCAGGACTCAAAGATGCTTGCCATTATCCAGGACTTGCCCTTTGCCGCATAATCACCTGGGAGCCATTTCAGGTTTTTAAAGGGGTAGTGCAATGTCACCAACAACCTATGCTATTTGTTGTAAAATAATAAACTTCTAGAAACCAAATCTATGTTACAGTGTTATTTTTGCAAAAAAGCGCCGTTAATGTGTTAATTTTACAAAATATGACGCTTGCGGTTCTGCGCTGCTTTTCGCCACCTCTCTACTCCATTTATGCGTGACGTCACAGTATTCCACAGCTCTGTGGAGTGTCTATTGTGCTGCGCATACTTATTGTGGCGATAATTTCAAACTGAGACGATAAACCTCAAGTTCAAGTGA
>JBCAUA010809961.1:0-29276 GCA_038406235.1 Peronia verruculata
AAATATTATATAATTATATAGCCTGCTAATTAAAGTGAATTGCAAGCGTGCGTGTTGATTGTGTGGTTGTTTAAACTGAATATTACTCAAAGAAAACGTATTTTGAACGCACCATACTATACTCACTCTGGCGAGTTTATTATTCAGTTATTACCGCATTTGTAGAACAATGTGAAAGACAATAAGCTTTTGGGGGGGGGGGGGTTCATGTACATAGTAACACAGATCCATAACTGTGACAATGTCGTGTGCCAAATTTCACATTAATCCATGCAGCAGTTTTCGAGTCCATAAGCCTATCGTGGGTTTTGTTGCAATTTATTATAGAGAAGAAAGGTCAGGCCGATACTGTCCTGCGACTTAGTGTCTGGATGGTGTGCGCACCTTGATGTTAATATAGGTCGTTCACTTATGACGTTTCACTTCCGCGTCCGCCCCACTGTCTATTGTTTACATTTCAAAAACGGAAGTAAATCACTTATGACGTTTCGCTTCCGCATCCGCCCACCAAAAATTCGCATCCAAACACGGAAGCAAACACGAACGTGGAAAGGATCTATTAACATTATGGATGATTAAACTAAATGCTACTCAAAGAAAGCTTGTTGGGTTTTTTCAACGCATCATTCTGTCGAATGTGCTGAATTCGGATCAAATACTCTCGCGAATTTACTATTATAACACCTAAACATATTAAGCTTTCTTCGGCTATGCGTAATTAGAAACACAGATCTTTATGCAACTATGTTGTGTGCACAATTTTAAAGCTATATGGATATATTCAATAGTGTTCGATCCCATAGGGCGTTTGTGGGTTTTGTTGCAGATTTAATGTATAAATGTGTGTAGTCATCGTTGGTGTCAAAATTTGCAGAATAGGAAAATAAGAACGATACAAATTATCATTTACTGACGCATAAAGCAATGACTTAGTCTCTGAGATACCAGAGACTATATCCATGGTGCGAGAGAATCTAGAAGAGAAGAAAACGTGTTCTGTTAACAGTGCTAGTTGTGTTAGGCTATAGCTTCTGCTTCAATATTTAAACTCCTTTTTTTTTTAATCAAAAAGTTCACCCGTTATTGGTGAATTAAAATCTAAACCAACCAGACCAAAAACAAAAAAAAAATGTTTAAAGCCAGAACGGTTATAGTGCAGGGATCTAGCTTTTTAAAATGTGTTTATTTCTTTCAAGTGTTACAAATTTGTTTGCAATTCAAATCTTTAGTATTTTTAAGATTATTATTATTTTATAAATCATTACAAATAGTGTAGTTCGGCTTTACAGATGTATATTTGTATGGATTCCAGCTTCCTTGTGTTGCACAATAATTGGAAGCATATGTGTATAGCTAAATGAATGGAAATAGACTTAAGATTCAAGTAAACATACATACATACTAAAATACTAGGGCTTCAAATGCTTCCAACTTTGGAAGTTACATCTGATTGTTAGATTTCAAAGTGTGATCAAGATTCTACTGTCGTGCCTTCTTCTTCAGTGCCTTCATGGATACTCGCTCCGACAATCAGGAACTAGATGCAGTATTAATATCAATATAACTAATGCATTTGAGTCATTAAATAACTGGCTTTCCTCTGGGGGGTCTGTCTGACAAGGCGCGAGAAATCTTTTCCCCGTATCACTTCTCTGGCTTGAGCCACTGTGTCTTCATGGACATACTTTCTCTAGTAATCAGGAACTTAATGAACATGTCTCTATGTGAGAGACGCAATTTCAGTCGTCAAAGAACATTCTCTCTCTCTCTCTCTCTCTCTCTCTCTGGGGGATCTAGTTGTATTACTTATTATATCCCACTTTTCCTTCTTACTACGTAATGCCAAGTTGCAGTTTAACGTAGCTTACCTTCCTAATCTTGCATTAAGGGTTACTGACGTTGTCATTTACACTTAGGATAGGTATTACAATAGGCTTTTGAAATCGAGACGGTCCAATCTCGTCGTAAAGTAACGGAGATCGTAGCAAGCGATTAAACGTCAGTTATTTTTCTCATTCCAACCTCCTTTAACGTATTAAATAATTGTGATACAACAATAGCACTGGTAATTCATCTTAGTAACAGTTGTATGAAATTGGCTATGAATACAAGGAATAACGAATAGAAGTGATAGAGGAAGGTAAGGGACAGAAACTTTGAACAGACATTGTCCTCACAGCTATTGTTGCTCCTGTTGCATGTGGGCCTGTTTGTTTTCTTAAAAACCCATTACGTAGCATAATATCAAATTTCTGATGATTTCTCAGTCTTGCCTTCATATTATTATTTTTCTTATTTTTTTTATTTATTTATTTATTTTAGATATCTCATTCGAACTTGTTTTATTACAGATGTTATCAGTATATTGGAAACCTTTAATTGTTTTTTTTTTTTCAACGTCATTCTCAAAACAATATATTATCAATTATTTTTATTTCACCCTTTCCATTTTATTGAACACTTATTCAAAATATAAATCATATGATGGCGTTTATTGAGTCTTTCAGTAATTCTCTTCAGTGGTATAACTTCATGATTTTATGATTTCATATATTTATCAAATGATGACTGCGATATGTTCCTTTTTTTTAAACTGACATATACTTTTATCCTACACTGGGTTTTTTACTGAGAACCAAATAAACAAATGACAGTAATTCATAGATAGCTTACATATTTAAGAACATTATATCTCTATTTATGATTTTGTAATGTTAAATACTGATAAAGGCACTCAGTAGATTATATCCATAATATAATAACACTAAAGTTATTTTGTTTATTAAAATATTCATAACTCACTACTCACATGCCTTGCTGGAACACCGAACAACAACAACAACAACAACAACAACAACAACAACAACAACAACAAACAACAACAACAACAAACCGTTACGCCAACAGGACTTTGGTATTTCACAGATAAAAGATCACAGATTATTCCTCATCTTCACAGGTTACCACATCTACATGGACGCCTCAGGGCGGAAATTCAACTCTACGACTCGACTCCTCAGCCAAACGTTTACAAATGACAAATACATGTGCTTGGATTTCCACTACGCCATGTACGGCCGGGACGTTAACCGTCTCAACGTGTACGTGTCCCAGGACCAGATGTCCAAGCTGTACTGGACAACCGTGGGTGACCACGGCAAGAGATGGCGTCACGCCAGGGTGGAGATCGGCCAAAGTCCACGGCCAACACAGATCATCATAGAAGGCGTGGTGGGCATTGCTGATCAAGGAGACATTGACCTCGACGACATCTGGGTCTACAACGAACAATGTCCACCTCGAAGTATGTTGATTTATTTTAATTTAGCATATAACAATGTACACCACCCGGTATGTTAATTTAACGTTAATTAGTGGCCGAAACAGCTTTTAATAAAATACATGTACATTTTTAAAACAAATAAAATCAGTAGGATTTACCTCCAAGTATATTTAAAAGCTTAAAATAAAATGTTTAATAAAACAAACTTAAGAAAAACTACTTCTGAATGTAGTCATTCAACGTTAAAAAAATGCAACCCTCTGGCACCCGAAACCGATTTAAATGCAATAAATAACATAATGATGTTTTGTTTCTTTGTGTTGGGGTTTAACGACACATCAGCACGATTACCACTATATTGTGTCAAACACGGTAAGATACACGTCAAGAAGAAGAGATGAGAGAAAGTGGGACAGAAGACAGGAGCAAGGAGAGAGAGAAGAGATGTCTCCCCTGGAATGTCGAGAATAGCACTCCATGGGAGACACCTCACCGACGGCGGGCTAACATTGCCTGCAGGTGGGAGCAGAGAACCTACTTATAAACCCCGGGCGTCCGCGAAGGGAAATAACAAGATGAAATCAATAGTCACACTTGTAACATGACTTGTATCGAACCTTTGAACTTCCTCCTCCAAGTATGTTAATTTAATCATGGTGGGAGGCTTTACGCGCCTAACTGTGTCCGTTGTCCAAATAAATATTGTTAGCTGAATGTCGTGAAATACGCATACTCTCAACCCTCACGTTGGAAGACCTTTAACACCTTTTTGAATTTTAAAGACAGGATTAATTATTATTATAAGTTCCCCCCCCCCTTTTTTTTTCTTTTTTCAAGAGTCAAGATAGAAGTTTTTAAGACACGATTTGTATCATTAATTTAAACAGGATTTTTTTTTTTTTAAACAAAAAAACCATCGAGATGACCTCCATCAGGAGATTGAAAGACCTACATAGAACGTGATTTAAGTGTGCCCATCTCACTGATTATGACATGACGTTGGTTAAACCATTTCCTTCAACACCTTGTTTATTGAACCTTCCAGCTGCCTGATTGTCCGCTAAGTGGGCCTTATCTTGTTCTATTGTTCCCTATCCGCTGTAAATTGCCCCTTTTTTTCAGCTCTGATCGTGTTGAAACCCAGAAAATGTGTCAGAGGAACATACAATTATAATATTGTTGTTTAATTCAGTTCCTTGGTCCCTAAAATCATTTAAAACAAAATTGTACCACACTAACCAGACTCCAGATCAAAACTGGAATTAAACCTAAAGTGAAACCAGCTGAAAGATTGTTCATTATTCATTATCATAAGCCTGTGATTATTTCTTCATATTAATTACGCTATCAGTGGGGGTTTTTTTTTTTCTTACTTTCAACCCTAATCGACCTACCATGATTTGTACATACTGGACTATAAGAGTTTAAGGACAACATTTTCAATCTCCTGTCATCTGTTTGCTGAATAATTTAACAAGTCATGGTAGTTTGTTATGTATGTTTTTTTTTTTTTTTTAGATACTGTGACCTAGACAATAAAAATATTATTCTCAACAAACTAGGTAACTAGATCTACAGTAATTTCGCAATCACACCAGCAACTTAAAGGAAAAGACGTATATTTATTATTATTATACAGTTGAAGTCTAATTTGGAAAATGCTTTGTGTCAAGACAGTTTTGACCCGCAGATTTGTAGAACTCAACATCTTCATGTTTATCATATCACACCTGAAATAAGGGCTTTGAATGTTGTTATCTAAAGGCTAATTTGGGCTTCCGAAGAGACCTAGAAGACTATAATACTTTATTCTCTATGTTCGTTTTGATTCGTGAAGAAATCCGAGCATTTCATAATCATCAATTTCCTTTCCCGCGTTTAAGAACAATGAGACACTAGTATTTCTATGCTACCTTAGGATCTGAAAAGATTGGCTGTTGAGCGCATTAAAGTTAACCGGATCAAAGGACTAGAAACTTGCCCCAGTTATTAATTGGTTGACTGGTGGACTGCTTTCATCACAGGCTGAACTGAGTCGCTTTAGGATGATGATTTGAATGCCCCAATACGAACTCAGTGGGCTGATTATGCAATTGACTAACTGATCATATACTTGTCAAATCAGTTTAAGAGGTTTAACGGGATAATATGATTACTCAGGTGTTAGCCAGTTAGGTGTTAACTGTAGATTAATTGATTGAGCTGTCGATTGGTTGACTCATTGATTGATTGATTGATTGATTGATTGATTGATTGATTGATTGGTGGATGGATGGATGGATGGATGGATGGATGGATGGATGGATGGATGGGTGGGTAGATGGATGGGTGGATGAATAGATGGCTGGGCGAATGGATGGATGGATGGATGGATGGATGGGTGGATGGATGAATGTACGGATGGGCGAACGGCAATTACATTGATCTGATTCATCAATTTATTGACATTTTTATCACAGGAGAGTGTACATTCGAAGACATGGATATCTGTGGAATGAACCAGGACAACTTGGACCAAGCTGACTGGCAGCTGGTACCGGCCGCCTGGCCCAAGGGCAATGGACCCAAAATTGACCACACATACGGAACCAGTGAAGGTATGGAAGCTTGGTATGCCTTGCCTTTATGGGGACGTCGAAGGACAGGGTGGGAAACAGTGAGGCATTGGTAACAGAGACTTAAGGGAACTAGATCGATTATTTTTAATCTTCTGCGTGGGAAAACGACCTGAAAACCAGATTAAATACCCGCTCTAATAAGCACTGTAGCTTTAGCCTGCGAGCTAAATGTTAAAAATCCATCGTTAATGTCATTGTTCTGAGCGGGAAAGTTTTGATATAGCTTATTATTATTATCACCTTTAACTGAGACACCATTTCATCGTTATCTCCAGTTGTATTATGTCTTCGTAACAGAGTGATACTTATTTTCCTTTGAATCGTTGTTTCTATGTCCAGAGTTAATAGACACCCGTACTTCTTTTTGCTAACTGATTTTGTTCCTGGACAAGCCAGTATCTAAATGAGAACAGAACCCTGAAACGTTCATCGTTTACTGTCTCTGTTCGGAAAAAGAACAAACACTACTCTTTCTCATGATGCATCCTCTGTATTATCAGAAATAACAAAACTTTCTCTACATGTTTCTATTCGGGATTTTTGTTTTATAAAATATTTTTTTAATAAAAAGAATAAACTATAAAAATAAAGAACACATCCAACCTTTTCATTCCAGGGCACTATCTATTGATGGACATGACAGGGACCACTTACAACGACAAAGCCCGGATTGCCACCCGTCAATACGATGCTTCCGCTGCCCAGTGTATTCGCTTCTTTTACCATCTCACCAATGTCTCCAGCAACTCCCCAACTCTCGTGGTCAAACTGCGTGATGAGAGAGGCGTAGAGGGAAAACTGAGTGAACTGCGAGGGATTATGCAAGAGGATTGGACTTTGGCTTTTTATCCAATACGAATCCTGAACCAAGAGAAGTTCCAGGTAAATAATCTTCTTTTTTGTCCGTCCGTTTGAACTGGTGAGTGTCGAAGGCGATATTTAATAAAACTGCCTGTTTTGAACCAACAATGACAGAAACAAAATGAACTATATATCATGATAAATTATTGCAGGCCTACCCTTACTGGCTCTGTGTAAGGACTTATTAAAATTTGATAGTTAGCGTAGAAAAAAAGAAGTAAAACTACTGGAGCTTAAGCTTTAGAACGTCTTTCGTGGCGGACCCTTGTTGCTCTACAGTCGCTGGCCATGAAAGAGTTTTCATGACACATGAGAATCAAGATCCCAAAGAAATAGATCCCCAACTACAGTGATGGTAAAAAAAAAACATACACAAACATTATACCAGAGAATTTTCTCTGAAGGGACAGTTAGTGGTTGAATTTAAAAAATAAAAATGTGTTTCATCCAGTTGGCTGTATGATAAATCTCCAAAGGCATTGACCCAAAGCATAATAAGTATTCCCTTGAGGAATAACATGGCTTTTGCAAGTGCTTTGAGAGACACAAAGTCTATTATTATTATGTTGTTTAGCCTTGAAAGACAGTCAGATCAGGCCCGCTTGGGTGACCTAGTATCATCCAGTACGGTATACCAGAAGCAGTTAATAGTGTTTGATATAGGAGGTAAAAAAGAATGAAATTTATAAAGATAGACTCTTAATTTGTGCGTTGTTGGGGAAACTTAAGTTAACTCCAGGTTGTGAATATAATATTTAGGAAATACAAACTCAAGGGTCGTAAGCCAAATACTACAAAAACGAATTAATGATGAGTTGTTTTTTTTTTTCTTTCTTTCTTTTTCTTTCTTTCTTTCTTTCTTTTTTTTTCTTTCTTTCTTTCTTTTTGTTTTCTTTTTTTTTGTTTTGTTTTGTTTTGTTTTAGTCTCTCATGTTATCATTTATTATTTTCATATGAATTCACGTCAAACTGAATGTGACCAGGATATGCATTAATTAATTAAAATCTTTCCACGGATACAAATTCAGACTGTTATCTTTTTGTTCCTCTTTCCTTCCATTACCTTTCAGATCGTGTTTGAGGGTCGGTCCATTGGACCAAATGGGAGCATTGCTATAGATGATATAATGGTAAGAGGAATTTCTCTACTCTGGAAATACTACAGACATAATGCTTGAGGAAAACTTAAGGCTGAATCTTTTGAATCAATCCGAAATAAGACCAGGAGAGCCAGGAAATAAAACCTTCTTAATCAAAGAAGGCCATCTATTTGGAAAACATTTTAAAAACCTAAAGTAAAACATCTGCACTCCTCGTTCTTGCAAAAGAACCAGCTTGCAATCCCAGTTTTCTGTAAAATAGGATGGATCATTGTTCTCTTGGTAAGTCTTAGGGAACATCATATTAACTTGTTTAACTAATGCTGTTTGATGAATCACCCTTTACGCATGGGCATTTGCCAAAATTTTCATAGATATCCCTTTAAATCTTAATATGCTTGCCTGTGTGACACTGGCTTGTTGACATGTGCAGCCGTGTTATATAAGACAGTTACCAGTTCCTTCTAATTGCTTCCGCCGAGATACCCCCCCCCCCGGAGGCTGAAAAGCGTAATGAGAACGTAACATAATCTTCCAATTTGCCTCCCCCGCTTTCTTTGGTGCAGGTGTCCAGTGAGCCTTGCACTGACTTCATCAACTGTGCGTTTGACAGCACTTCTCTCTGTGGCTGGGAGCAGGTGTTGCCATCTACTGGGCCTGATTGGGAATCCAAGCCTGAGGGTGAGTTTTAAAGAAAGAACGAAGTGACTATACTCCGCTCCCCCCCCCCCCACCCCCGATAAATAGCGAATTGACTATACGTCAGTCCTGCTCATGGAATGTACATGTTAGCGTTAGGGTGGACTTGTGCTGGTCGAGGGTCTCATACATGTTAGCGTTAGGGAGGACCATCATCCTCTCGTCGGACCTTACATGTTAGCGTAAGGGTGGACACGCTGGTCGAGGGTCCCAGCAGGTTAAGCCAGCGGGATTGTTTTATTATTTGGTATACTGTAGTGTCAGTCCGGGACCGGAGTATAGCCACGGCCAAGAAAGAAAGACATTTATTACCATCCTAGGTTTATGTATACCGTCAAAGTATGTGTACTTCTCCAGAGAAATCTATGTTCACGTAAAATGATAATTTGCTTTCCTTGGGTCTAACCTATAATAATAATAATAATAATGATAAATGAATATAAATGAAAAATATAGAAGATTCAAGATCGGCCATCAGACATAGGAAAAAAAACAGATAAGGATAGAGTGACCTGATACAGCTCTGTCTCCATTGAACTGTTCTAATTAGGTCCAAGCAGAGGAGACAACACAAAAAACAACAGGGGAAAATAGATCAACAGATTAACACAGCCCTACACCTGCAGATAGTGCAAAAAGGCCATGCAGATCAAACATTGGACGATTAAGTCAGGAAAGATTCTGCAGGAACGGGAGAGGAAAGCCAGTCTAATTATTTGCCACCACGACACCAGAGCAGAATAAAGACCTGTTTAACAACGTATAAAGCAGAAGAAAAAAAAATGCAGGAGAGGAAAAAAAAATCAGTCTGTTATTCAGTAAATAAGAATACATGAAAAAAACAAAAAAAGTTTATAAAAATCCTATTTTTTCACGATACAGACACAGAACCAAGAACAAAGAATGCGCCAGGACATCAGGGATTAAAATTTGACAAAAACCTAATAATTTGACCTATCTGCATACACGATGTTTCGTCAGAAGAGAGCAGCATAGTAGTAATGGTAGTGTACCGACAGCGTATTTAGTCTCTCTGCCAATGATCAGTATCATGACTCTCTGTGGACCCTAAAGAGGAGGGACTAGCAGATCATACTGAAGCTGCCCAGACTTCAAATTTATTCGGTATCAGAATGAACAAAAGTAGTGTACCAGATGAGTATACACGTACTATCATGAACAGGGAGCAATAGTTTATATCCGACTAAGCAAAAACCTGGAAATCCCCGGCGAAGTGTTTGTACCCCCATGCTTAAAATAGAATACTCACTTATGTTTATTGCTTAAAATAGAACACTCACCGATGTTTGTTGCTGCTCTACTACGAGATCCGAGAACAATTGTCACCAGTCACGTGAATTTTTATATGTTGTTCTATGTCAGTGGTAGTGAACAGTTTGAAGTGTTTGGACCCTACTGCTAACATGAGACGGGGATTTCCAGTCTTTTGCTTGGTCGAAACAAATGTATTTGTCTTATGAACAAGGAATAATGGCTTTGATCGAGATAAGTGAGAAGAGGGGGTGAGAAGGGTCTTTTCTAGAGACTTAATTAATAACAACAGAACGCGGTAGGCTGTCTATCAGGTGCGCAACCAAAAGGTCGTGTTTGAGGAGCAAGAGGGGAGAGATCTGTAGGAAGGAGGGGCGGAGAAAAGAGGAGAAACTTACTCCAGCATTAGGTTTCGGGCCAGATCATATAGAACATGAGAGAAAAAATAAGTTATAGTCAGATACTTTGTTTCAAATTTCAAACCCATCCATGGCAGGAAGAATGGTTAAGCTCTGCAAGAGCATAAGCGCTTAAAGAATGCATTGCAATGAGAATGATATATTTATTCTGCTGTTTTGAAATCTGTTACATCGTTTATACTGACAGTACAACATCTATAAAAAATACAATTCTGTGTTTGCGCAGGACAAAACCAGCTGGAGCCGTATGTAAACATCTGAGAGAAATTTTTAACATTATTGTGCAGTCATTTTCCAGGGAACCTAGTATATTCGTCAATGTTTGCCACTCCCTGATTGATTGATTGATTGATTGATTGATTGATCTCATGACGTTGCCGTCGTAGAGGGAACGATGGAGCAGTTGACCGCTTTCCGCCAGTCCTGTCTCTCCCTGGCCTTGTTTAGTAACTAACTCATGTTTAGTCCCGTCCAATCTTGAAAATTAAAATAGTACAGAGCAATTATGCAGTGCTTATACCGTACAGTACAAGCATCAAGCGCTGTAAAATCTATTATTACCCCGACAGACCCCATGGTGACACGTCTGACAAAGGTTCTCAGCTTCCTGGGTGGAGTAACTACAAAGCGGCTAGATGTTATGCACCGAAATCCTCATCAATTTGACAATAATATTACATTCACTGTCAGGTGCCCATTTCAACCTGCATACGATTCAGGAAATGTGTTAAATTATCCTTGCAAAGGACAACATGTTGGAGCTTGTTAGAATTCAAAACCCGAGCTACTGATCCCGAGTCCGACAGACTTTGACAGGTTGCCAATTTTAATAAAAATAATAATAAATTATAATTACTTCTCTAAAGTAGACTTCAGTGCATGTTCAACGGGTAATAAGCTAGCTTGGAACCAAATAGTACCAACATGATGGTTTTTCTCCAAGATTTGCCTTTACCGGTACACAAACGTTAACATTAATATAGAGAGACAAAACTGCAAGAGAAAGATGAGTGGCGAAACATCTCAATCTCAGAAAACACAAAATACATGGAACCATCCATATATCACCCAGGAAGACAGCGACATTATTCTGCTTTATGCGTGAAATAATAGGATATCTTAAATATACTTCTTCATAAAAAAAAAAAAGAGAGAGATTAATTACCCTCATGCTTTTCTCCAAGTCAACAGTATCGAATAACTTCAGATTCTATTCTGCAACTAGCTATGCTTGCTTGATCAGCATGCAATTACTCCTGAACCAGGGGAGCTCAGAAGTTTTATGTGTTGTCCTAAATAGAAATATGACACCCTTAAAAGTAATCCTGGCAAAGATAGGCTTGGTCTTTTCTTCTTCTTCTTCTTCTTCTTCTTCTTCATCTTCTTCTCCTTCTTTGTCTTCAAGCATATTTGATTTGCTCCATCAAATCCCGTGGGGCTTAAGTAGATGACAAATGTCATGTCGTCCATAATGTTTACATAATGCTAAGATAACTGAAAGTTCACACGAATTCAAAGAGCTGCTTCAATTTGTCATGAATCGATAACTTAAGCTTTCCCTTGGCGACGGACTAAAAATAAAATAAAGAAGATCTATTTATTGTAACAAATCGATCGGAGGAAATAGCCTTAGGCAGAATTAATTAACACTTATTTTAATTACCCTTTTTCTTTTATTTTTCTATTCTCCAGGTTGAACACTGGCAGCTGAAAAGAAAAAAATGGGCCAACACAATGAGACAGCGCTAGGACTTTCTACGTCATCAACATGGCTGCCTTATCTTAACCTACTGCCTTTGGCTTATGACGTAAGCGACACCTCTAATTGACGTGCGCCCTAATTTGTGACCTCGTGAAACAGTCGTATTCTATCTATGTCGGGAAGAAAAAGACAGTCGTTAGTAGAAACATCACGTTTGCAAACAAGGCGAATTCTTGCCGTTGGACAAGCGACTTAGTCGTTATAAGAAACACAAAGGTACCAATACACTGGGTCCTGCTTTGTCAGTTTGTTATCACCTTTAGTGCACAGAAAGATTGCTCTTTGTCATACCAATATCTCATATTTCGCTGCACTAAGATATCTTAATCTACCATTGTGTGCATTGATGAGAATATAAAGACTGAGCATATTCACGCCACCGATGACCGACACGTTCTCTCTATTTTACGCCTTTCATGGGCCGCACATAATGTTCGCCTGTGTAGAATATCAATTGGAGAGGGATTGGAAATAGATCTAAGTCAACCTGAATGGACAACGGGCAAGCACAGTGGAGGCGAGGGCATCTCATCCGTAAAAGCATCTCACAGTCAGACCCAGCGTTCAGAAGTAAACCCTAGATGACCATTGGTAGTAATGGTAGGGACAACGCAGTAGCCGTGTACACTGTGACGCACTGACTTCTTGTGTCATCGAGTGAAGGTGAGGTAGCAGCACTCAGTCAACGAGACTCCTCATTTTACAGAGATTCCATGACATAAGAGGATTATCAACTTCGTAAACGGAAGTAGCAACTATTTTCCTATGTCAGCCTGTTCCACTCTGATACACGGATTAGTTGAAAGTCAGATTAATTCTATCTTTTTCACTTTACGATCTGAGTTGATGTTGAATATTTTATGACTGCTTTGCAAAATACGCCAGTCAGAAGCCTTATACTGTACACAGCTTGAGTAGAACCACTTTCGTTCAGAGGTATGGCGTTCATCGATGACCTTTCTTCTGTGGTGGTTTATTAAACATTGATGACACTAACTTGTGGTACCTGAGTACATTTCTGTACACTCGGGGTGAGTGAAAGTCCCTCTGAGACACAATCTGGGTCGGTACGACAAGAAAACTAACTGCACTGTGTGGATTTCAGTCAATTATATGGAATTTTTATCATAAACTAAACGTTTTCATGGCCTCAAAAAGTAGCATAATCTTACATTGCTAGAAAGCTAATCTGTGTTCTGATATTCATGTCTGATGCACAGTTAAGGTTTCTTAAAACGGCATACATAAACAGTGGATATTCCATCGAGGATGTTCTTCTGTATTCTTTCAGTGTGCAAATTCATATTATGATTGCTGGTCAGCACGATAATTCTATGCCAGCCTTACCTCATGCTATGGAGAGTGAAATAGATGATTCAGTTCTTAATTGACTCCAGGATTACAGTTTGATCATCGAGTTTATTTCAGCAGCCAATGTTGAAAGATTCACGAATTTGTATTAAAGTTTGTTGTATATTTTGAACGGTACAAGTATTTCACAATGGTGCAGCCATGATTTAATGGTATACGTGTTCATTTGAGTGGAAAGGAGACGATTACGTTCTCAACCATGGAGTCGACATGAGCGGTAAAGGGACTCGCCCTCGGCGACCATCGAGAACATGTAGGAACGAGACCACAGCCCGAGCAACAGCAACACGCACAGCGACAACAGCAACACCACCAACAACGACAGCAACAGCGTCACGGAGGAATCAGTTTATAGCCTCTCGATCACACCCTTTGACTCCAGTGCCCGCCATCCTCATCTCCAGAAACAGCACCAGCCTAGAAAGTGATTCCGAACTTCTCACGGGCAAAGTCAGAACTGACGACGATAGAGACGATGCTCATTGGTCAGATGAGTCACGTGGCTCACCAAACCGTGCCAGGACCAACGGCCTGACTAAAGGCACGCGACGCAAGGTCACGTGGTTGACCTCAGGCGAGGGTCGCATTACTGACATTACCGCCAGGTTTGGTATCAAGGGAGATAATGACAATGGCGGAGAGGGGGAGGAGGGTGGAAATGGCGACAGCGATGAGGAGGAGGAGAATAGCGCGTCTTCTGGTCGGGAAGTCGAAATGGACTTGCTTTCCCCTGATATCTGCTTCTATCAGGACTTAGGGGAAGAAGACGAAGACGAAGAAGAAAAAGAGGAGGGTGGAGAAAAAGAGAGTAAAGAGCAAAAAAAACATGCTCAACGCAAACCAACTTTACCAGCAATTCAGAAAACTTCATTGCTTACCAGAAAACAATTAAAAGTGAAGAAAAAACAAAGAATGTCTGGAGCCAGCTCTCCGAAACCTGGGAGGGCAGGTACTAGGAAGGAGAGCTACCTAGCTCCGACTCAGAAGAGAGACCCGAGAGGGGGACATCTCTCAGAAAGGGCTAGTTTGATAAGAAAAGAGGATACTTTCATTGTGACTGATTTGCTAAACAACAACAGGGATCTGAGTCCAAACGCAGATCTCAGGCGAAGGAAGGCTATGGCCCTCGCTAAAGCCAATGCCAGACACAACATTCTGAAAAGCAACAGCAGTAGCGAGCGGCAGTTTTACGATCGTGCCAATGAAGATCATTACAATTTTAGCAGTAGGGGCAATAGTGCTAGTAACAAATCAAAACAGCAAAGAGCTTACATAGAGAGCACAGGGGCAGAACTGAAAAATGATAGAGGAGAGAAGATATATTTTCATTGGAGGGAGAATGAAGGAACGTCAAAGAATAATCATGTCGTTTCTCAACGAGGCCCTTCTGCACTTCGACGTTTATACCAGTACAAAAAGAAGCGTTTGAAACACAAGCCCAGTCCTACTACACTGGCGTCCAAAAGCGCTCCTAATAAAAACGACTCCGGCGAAATTCGGGAAGATGTCAGATACGACAAAAACCGGAGCAAAACAGCAGACCAAGGACAGGAAGAAGGCAAGAAAGGTAAGGATGATGAATCTCAGTCAAATGGACCGTCCAGTAAAAAAGCTGGCGTACATAATAAAGCTCCCGTTGGACTAAACCGCAATCCACGAGAGGCTTTTGTTGAGGAGAAAAAAGATAAGACAAGCACGGTAGCCGAAAAGTCTTCCCGCAGTCAAACTCATTCTCGGCTCGTGTCAAATGCAGAAGAGAAAGGGAGGCGCCAGACTATTTCAAAAGCTACTGTTGAAACTGTACACATCGACTCTGATAAAGAGAATGCAAAAACAAAAAATACTCATGTTCATTTCAGCAAAGCCGGACTCAGTAAAAGTTCAGGTGGACCAGGGAATACTGTCGTTTCCAGTGCAGGAGAAGAGACAGGGACGATTGGAAAATCGCCGAATGTTGTTCATTCTCAATCCAAAACCGGGGGCTCGCACCCTCGACGCGGCCCCGACCATAATGATCTACCACCAAAAGTGCCTCGTGGACAACCTGCCACCAGCCAGGTGCCAGGCCAGCACAACAGGGAAGTGTCTTCAATGACCAGTAATCGCCAACGAAACCCTGAGAATGGCGAGCGTAGTGTGGGCAACATCGACTCTCTCCAAGCTGCCCCTATGGCTACTGGTGTCACTCAGGAAATGGTTAAATATGGTTCTAAAAGCACGAACCATGCCCTCCCAGGACCATCTGATAAAAACGACACCTATCATCAGGATTTCAAATCTAGTCACCGGACGGGCCAGCAAGCGACTGGAAGTAGAGGGCTTATCAGTGATGGCCATCAAGGTGTGGGGAAAAATGTCACCGATATGGCTGTTTCAAGCCATCGAAGCCATGAACTAGCAAGAGTAAATGGAACTAATGGTCAGAACCGTAACATAGACTCTAGTAGTGACGTCAACAACACTGATCATGGGCGTGGCGTTAGAAGGACCATAGCCAATCAAAACCGGGGTAATGATGACGATAGCCGTGTGTCCGCCACTGATCGGACAGTAGCTTCTGATAGCTCAAACACTCGGGATAATGTGATTGCCGCAATGAATAATCAAAGTGGAGCTCCGGCTGCCCTGAGCACTCAGCCTAATACAGGTGTTACTCGTAACAACAGCACAACAGTCGGCAAAACAAGCGCCGAGACCAATGACGAGTGCCAATCAATCGCTACACCGCTGAGTGTGTCTCACGCTGACAAAACGAGTGGTGAAATAAAGAAACAAAACTCCGAACAGGCAAGTTTCACGTCATGCAAGGACATCTCTGACACTGTAATTGCTGACGGGAAACAACCTCATTTGCCTAGCGGTCACACGTCACAAAATGGTAAGAAAACTGACTTGGAAGCATCCAAAAATTCTGGAAACCAAACAAACGAAAATACGAATTATGTTTCAAATAGTGAAAATATGTTTAAAAAAAACGTTAACAAAGATGACGTAGAGAAAGAACTTAACGATAAACCTCAAACAGAGTTCAGTGATAAAACCAAGGGCTCTAAAGATGGTCATTTTACCAAGTCTTCCGAAAATATAGGCAGCACTAGTTCAGAGAATCAGGGTGACAGCATGACGTCACGGAATCGATCTTCTAAAACGAATCCTGTTAAACCAACAGCAGCAATTGAAAATAGGTCATTGAAAGATGAGGAGGGCACGGCCGGGCGATCTGAGGCACAGAAGAGTGGCGTCCCTTGTGACAATGGACTTAATCGATATCTTGTCAACAAACCCATCGGGGCAGGTATCGGTGGTGTGACAAAGGACCCGGGCAACTCTGTTACTCAAATACAAAACAGTTCGATGCCATCAACATCGCCCTCGCAACAGTCCGAACAAGGAAGCAAAGGGGATGGCCTGCCGCATCAAGAGGCCAGCGTTGCTATGGTGACGAAAGAAATCAACAAAAACAGTGACATGGCTGATGACACAGGAAAACATGCGCTGCGCATGAACAGTTCCCTGTCAAGTATTCAGTCGGCACAGAACCACCAACAAGAGAACGCAGGGCAAAACAAGGCCAATTTAGCTGATGGGCTGCAGGGAAATTCACGTCATGCGGATTCCAGGAAAACCGACTCATATACTAATGGGAACAGCACTTTTTCTGAGCAAGTGAGCAAACATAACACAGAGCATGGATCATTTCGCAATACTGCAAACGAGGGTTCAGACGAGCGACTCATCAACGACGACCGGGCGCAACAGTCGATAAAGGACTCGGGTGCAAATCCACTCTTCAAACTAAACTTGAATGCACTCGCTGACGGTGCGGAGGAAATTTCACCTCCCCTGTCAATTAATCGATATAACGACGACGTTTTACCTCCCAGCAAATCTGGAGAGGACAACGGTGCGTTACCACATAGCAACCAGACGCTGAAAGATGTGCCTTACACAAGATCGAACAACGCAGCGGGACATTTGCAAAGAACGATTGGAAAGGAAACAACTCGGCATGATGGCCGGGCCGAAACAAATGGTCATGAACAGGAAGCAAACAATTCTCTCGTAAACGGTGAGGACTTCACTTCTAAGTTGACGGCTGACAGCGTGTCGAAACCTTTGGCCAAGAGTGGATGTGGCAAAAAGGACGAAAAGGCTGTCACCTCAATAGCAAGATCGATAAACAGTAGGGAAATAATTCATGACGAAAATCGCTCAGGCGGCGCAGAAGAAGAAAGGAAGAATGAAATCAACTCGTTGAATAATCACACACAGACAGATGGACTACGGTATGGAAAGAAGGCTCAGGTGAGTCCTAAAACTACAGGGATCAACAACTCAACAGTTAATATCTTGAAGGTGAACAGTGAAAAATCTCGAACCACCGAATTTCCTAAACAAAGCATTCACGGACTAGGCACCAGAGGACGTAGTGAAGATACGTGGAATGGAACGGTGAAAACTAATGATATAAATGTGAATTCTTTGGTTCGTCAAGATCAGCGAACTTCTAATGAGAAGGAACAACGTAGTACTTTTCAAGGCAAGCCAGGAAAACAAAACCAAGGAAGTTTTTATACCAGGTCAGAAAAGTCACAACCTGTGATATCACGGGACGTTAAGCCTGGCAGACCACCATTTCCCATCACCAGACTCAATGTCAAAGACCAGAGGAAAGAGACGAAGCCAGTGCTTAGTATGCACACACAGAACATTCAGCTCAGAGATCTGCCCGTGAAACACTCGCCCTTAGACGCCTCGACCCTACACCACTCCTATCGCCAGGGAGGATTTGTGGACAATTCTCGAACTCAGTACCAAGGGTGGAAATCTGAGCTGCCTTACCATCAAAACTACAACAACAACCACAACAATAACAACTATAAGAGCATAATGGAGAATAAACACGCCGCCAAGATACAACCAAATGGCGGAATTGGTCATAACAAAATGACAACTATGCCCAATCTTGCGGACAACACACAGGTCAACGGTGCTATTCTACAAAAACCTGTGCTTGTCAGGCCCAAAACTGCCGGTTTGTCAGAGTTCGCTCAATATGAAAGTGAAGATCTGTGGTCACTCAATACAGGTGAGGAAGAAGATGATCAGATACAGTTTATCGAAGGTGAGCAAGATTTCTTCAAGGTGTTTGGCTATGATGAGGAGACAGCTGAAATTCTCATGGCAACGAGGGTCTACCCTGCGCCACAGACACTTACTCAGGCTGAATACATGAGCGGGAAACACAGACATCATCGTCAGGAGAATCCTTCAAAGTCTGTTAGGAATGTGAGCCCTGGACAAAATGGGCACTTTAACCATGGTGCCATATCGAATGTGGTCAACGGAAGTGACGTCAGGGACCACAAAATTGATGGCGTCATCAATGGAAAACATGTCGGTGACAACGCCATCTCTGTCACTGATCAAAAGAAAAGAGCTGCACTGAGAAAAACTAACGAGCCTTCAAAGGATAGTAAGACGTTTGGCAAACACAATGGTGATTCGTTGAAAGACGAGTCACACGGTAACCATGGGTACACAAATATGCACAGAAAACAAATCAGTGGTGAACCTCCGGCAAACCACATGAAAACGACAAATGGAAACGCTGGGGTAAATAGTGTGATTGATACAGGAGGCAATTCTCTTCACCCGAACAAAACCAGTGAGCATTCCAAGCGTGGCGTAAAAGTTCCTGTCGAGAAACAGAATACAAACCCCACCAAAGTGCCGGGTGTGCATCAACACAAACTGCCTGTGTCCAAAATGGCGACAAATCAACAGTCAGATACAGCTGAAAAAGACACCCCCAGTGGTGGCAGTGTCGGTGCAGCCGGTGGTCATTCTGTACCTGCCATCAAACTTTCGCAGCCAACACATCGCTTTCAACCACAACAACCGCAACCACTGTCGCCATCATCAACAACAGCGGGAACATCTACATTGGTGCCACAGCCAAGGACTCGCCGAAGAAACCACAGCGAGGCGGACATTCCCTCGTCAAACTTTGACGCTTCATTTCTCGATGCCAGTTCTGATTCGTCAGACAACGCTTTTAGTAGTCCCACAGCGGGTACAGATCCGAAAGCTCTTGGGAAAACGCACGCTTTTCAAACAGGACATCGGAACACAAATATGAATTACAAAACGAAAGAAAAAGCCAGACAGACTTGTTCTTTGAATGCCATCAATCCTCCGAACCAAAGACATCAAGAGTCCACAGACTCTCGTCAAACCAAACCTCGTGATATGGCTCGCCCGCCACAGTCCAGAGCGCACGAGATGTTCAACAAGAAAGAGACAATGGTAAGCTCTAACCCCTATACTCAGGCAGCCGACCGGATAATGTCTCGTTTTTCAGATACAGAAAATTCCATTAACAGTCGCAACAGCAACAATAGTAGTAGTGACCTAAATGCCAGCCACGGCATCCCCAGCATGACGGGTCCCGCCACATTGAGCAACAACAACAACAGTAACAACAGCCCAGGTACCAATTTGACTCAGGTCCACCCACAAGCCTTATCGAATGTGAAGAAAATTGCCGGAAGTTCCTCTCGACGCATGTCCCATCCAGTGGACAGTAGAACAACGCATGCGCAGCCTGGCACTTCCTTTCTAGCGTCCAGACCACGGAAATTGAAGCCCATAATGCAGCAGCCAGCTGTGGGACAGAACCAACAGTTCACTTCCGGGATGAAATGACGTTATTCACGCCAAGCAAATGGCCATTGGCTGTAGCAGAAGTAGTTCCATATTTCAGCTTTTTTAAGTACAGTATACCCACTTTGGAATCAAAACTTATATAAAAACACACGAATCAAAGGCACGAAAAAATCGCAACTGATAATTTGTACATAACAAATATAGAGGGTGAGTTTTCACAAAATGCACTTTTCAAAATAATGCACTGTTCCATTGCCAAAATCAAGATTAAGAGTCAAATGTGTGAATGGATGATATACTCAATCTCTCTTCAAGACTCAGTGGCATCTCCGTTATTGTTACGACCAGTTGTTATGCAACCCTTGATTTTGTTTTTTTAAGTCCATAAGCAGTGCATTATGTATCATACATTTCAACGAGTCAGTACATTTTTGTTTTAGTCACACCCTGTATAACACTGTGCTAACTAGGATAACAGCATGAATCATGTCACAATACTACATTATTATTTATATACAAGTTTTCGTTCAAATAGCCCAAGCTTCTACTGAAATTCAAAACTGGAAACAGTGCTTTGTAAGCAGCTTTGATAAAAGCCTGAAAGTGTTTGGCTTTAACTCAAGTCGTCCTAAACATAACACAGGCAACTTTTTTTTTTACTATCAAATAATCGTGAGAATAAACGTATGAGCTGGAAATGGGATAGTACACTCCAAATATTTATATTCGAAATTCTACATTGGATTCTGAAATACTGATCAATAATAACAAGTTTATCTCAACTGAAAGTGCAAAGAACTATACTGCCTTTTTTTTTTTAAATTGTCCGAAACATTATATTATCATATAATAAGTTCCATTGTTTCTCCTTTTCTTCATTGTCATTTCTATGCTCTGCTGTTGACGTTGTGTTGTTATCAGTGATGTTTACAATGATATGATGTGTTCTCGAACCAAAAACTGTATGCTTTCAATCATTCTCAAAGTCATGCTTGTTGACCCGATTAGTTGTTCATCAATCATCTATGTAAATCAAAACTGTAGAATTTGGTCCAACAAAAGACAAAAACAAATTGAAATGAAAATTAAAAGCTATCCCTCTATCCTTTTTTTTTTCATTTTTTTTAAAAATCAAATTCCTGAGTCTATTTTGTTCAGAAATGTCTTCATTAATATAAAATCTGTTTACTCTCCCAGGAATCAATCTAGTTTTGAAATTTTCACATGGTAATCATATGCTTATTAATGGAAATCTATATGTAATATATTTACAGAACAAACTGACACTTTGTGTCGTGTTTTGTCCAGCTAGTCTCGACAAAGTGTTTACTTGGGTCATAATGTTCTTTACCAAGATGACCAAATTTTCTTACGATAAATTGCGAAAAAGAATTAAAAAGCATAAGGTATTAGATTAGATGCTTTTGCGTTTCAGAATATTTATTTGTTGTTTTTTTCTTTTGGAAACTCCGACGTTAATGGGGGAATTCCCTTGTAGTGGATGTATATCTCATTGTGTGCTACACTGATTCACAAAATACTTCATTTCATTTTTTTTTCATAGTGTCTGACGTGGCTACTTTATCATCATCATCATCATCATCATCATCATCATCATTATAATCATTGTTATTGTCTGTCGTCATACTGTTGTTATCATAGTTTGGACCGAGAGAGATTTTGCGAATTCAGAATTTGTCATAAAGTTTACTTTAAGATGTGATTTTTGTATAAAATTTTACAGTTCTATGAAAAACCCTTTGATTTATATTTGATCTGCATTTTTCCTCACTAACTCTTCAATGTTTTATAGACACTGGCGTGGAATTGTGAGTGAGTCGAGATTTTTAATAGTATTTAAAGGGGGGGAGGGCGTCCTGGAGATGATTTGTTTTTTTATTATTATTAAAGTTAGGTTATTTTAACTTTTTCTACGGAATTCATCATGTTCAAATTAGAGGAAAACTGAAAAAAAATCGAGTTTTTCATATGGTTGCCATGGCAACGTCGCCATCTTGGATTTTGGCATCCCAAAACTGGCTGAATTTAAAATCTATCTAGTCCGCCAAATTTCAACTTGATAATACTTGGTGACTGTATTTTTGATATAATAACTAAAACGTTACAAATTTTCAGCCCTTGCCATGCACTGAAAAACTTTCTATAAATTTCTGAAAATGCCATAGTGAAAATGCAAATTTCGCCAATTTTTCAACCTAACAACTAATTTTTTTTCTCTAACACTTACCGACCGAATTTAACGCGCTTACGTACGTTTTTTTGGGGTTTGTGGCGACAATGATGTATACCAAATTTGGTTTGGATCGGTTTCGAAACAAAAATGTAAGTAGCAAAAAATTCCAAAAAAAAAAAAAAAAACTGGATTTTGAGAAAAACGCTTTTAAAGTCTTTTTGTTTTATTCAGCGAAAAATTGACATGAAGAGTTTCTTACATACGAGACCTCATTTCATAATATCTGTGTCTCTTGTTGTCGTTTTCTTTTTTTTTTTTTTTGTTTTCTTTCTGGACGTATGTTTTTTCGAATTTTGCCCCCCCCCCCCACCCACCCACCCATCTCTAAAAGAGCCACTTCCAGGTTCTTAAGGGCCTCTGATTGTCCCCCATATCATTTTTGAGTCAAACCAAGAGAGTTTTGACCTTTACCTTGACATACAACTGACCTGATTTTAGTTGCAGGAAAGGAAGCAAAATTGTCCTATTTTATAGGACGGGGAAATTCATTTTAGAACACTTACACTAATAATTTGCATGATCAGCAGTTTTTCTCACGTCATAGTGGTCATTCGGTGTCCATCCCTGGCACTGGAACTCGTGATATTGCTAGGAGAAGTAATATTCAAGTGCTTTTTGCACCCTTTGCCTATATATAATCAAATCGCGATGATCTACGGCCTCATTTAGCAGTAAGGGGGAGCCAAATCCTGATTGACAATACGCTAGGTCTACCGTTGAGTGACAGACCATTGGTCAAACACGTTGAAATGCACATCGACTTTTTGATACCATTTTTACACACAGAAAAGGCAGAGCTTTTAAGAGAAAACAAAAAGCTCAAAATCGCATTTTGTTGGCAAAATCCATATTTCAGGACGCCCCCCCCCCCCTTAAATGTTAAGCTTATGACTATTATTGTTTCCTTCTATTTGTTTATTTATATATCTTTGTCAGTTTAGTAGTGTCATTTCAATCGTATTTATTTGTGTTTTGCTTTGTTTTGATTTGTTTACATACCTTTTCATTTGTTTCTTTTTTTTTTTTTTTTGTTATGTTTTTAAGTGCCATTTCAACTTTCTAATCGATTTGACGGAAGCGAAATATACATATTGGAATTCAAAGAACATTTTACGTTTGATAAATTCCATTAGTAGGTTATATAATATAGTATCGCTGGACACCGTATGAAAAACAGTTCTTTTTTTTTTCAAAAGAGCAAACAACAAGAGTGCCATATTTTACAGACTATCTCTCCAAAGTGTACTCAAGTTGCTGTAGGAATCCGTTGTTTTGCGTGTGGAAACGCTCTTAAGTGACGAAAATAGTTCAACTTTTGAGTTCATATAACCATTAATTGTTTCATTTCATAAGATTGCAAGACAATGTCTTCTAGTTTTAGACGGAATGATTCGGAATTTAATCCCGAACTGACAGGCATGGGGGTACAAGAATGTTAAAGCATTTTAATTTATATATTTATATATGTTTTTAAACGCTTACACTTGTTTAGCGCGTTTATATTTCTTTTGAGCAGCATCTTGTCTGTGTATAAGAAATGAAGAGAGAACAACATCAGTCAAGACCGTGACGAGGGCGTAGAACGCCGAAAATTTGAATGTGACAATCAAATCCAGCAGTGAAGCGCTTTGGCAAGAGAATTCTTTCTTCATTTCTTGTACACACTTACACTTGTAACCATCGTTTAGGCAGAACACAAAGTGCCAGTAGCAAATGAAGAAATTTAGCTCTCAACAGCTGTCAAAGGTCACTAATTGTAATCTGAAATGGAATATAGAGTAAACACAATCAGGGAGATCCTGTCCTAGGGTTAATGTTGTTAAATGCATAGTCCACGTTAATAGCTATGTTTAGAAAACAGTGTTCCTCAGTTTGAACATTTGCAAATCATATGATCCAGTTATGCGTATGACCAACAACCTTGTTTCAAAGTCAATAAGCTGTGCATTAATCCTTACTAAAATAGTGGATACATTTTTAGTACATATCCTATTTTTGCATTTCGATCTAGAAAACTATCTGGATTTGATTGCCACAAGAATTATCTCTATCTTTGCTACCGTAAGTTTAAATCTCGATTGTCTGTCAGATTTGGGATCAACGATTCTAGGGAGAAAGACAAAATTTCTTAGGGAAAGACAATTTACATACATGTCCCAAATCGATTCAAGTCTAAGTGAGTACCCGGCTGTATCTAAAGAAATTATCGTGCGATTGGTCCAGATGTGAGCGCTCAATAGACAGCCCGCTTTGTATGTTTCCCAGGAAGGCGAGAGGGCGTGTGAGTGCCTCCTTTGGGTCTATAGGAGTAAAAGTAGAGTGTAAACTATTCTGAGTCTGAACTGCACGAAAATAAATACTATAAAATGCCATCGATGATCTGTTACTTTTATCTCCGTTGTCTAAAGCAACAGATTATTACACCTTAGTAGTGATGTCATGGTTGGAACTAGAGGTGCGATGCACACCTTTTCCACACATAAATTTACCAACAACTAAAAAGAGTTAAAAGTTAAAAAAAAAAAGTTAAAAGTACCATCCCTTGACCACTCAAGAGGGGAAATTGTCTTGGCCATTTCAGACCGCGTCGCCGCAGTGCAGCGCCACTGTACTTCCCCTGATATACATCAGGTACCCGTTTTACAGATGGATGGGCTGAGGAAAATTGTGTGTTAAGTATCTTTCCTAAGGATACAACGTGCTACCGTTGCGATTCGAACCACCGACCTCTGCTTCCAAAGACCGCGGCACAAACCACTGAGGTAACACACCACAAAAAACAACAACTAATTTTTAGCTGTAGTGAAACGGTGTTGTCAGTAGAAACTGCTGGAATGTCAAGGTACTATGAGAACATTCATATTTATCTGAGAGAATTGGCACTTTAAGCTTTAGGGTGATATGGCAGTATTTTCATGCTACTAGACCATATTCTGCTCAGAAAGGTCGTCCAATGTAAAGTATGATAAAAGAATTTTGGCCAAATGGGCTTGAAAACAGAATAAACTCAGCGAATGTCATTTTCCAGGTAATAAGTTTAGAAGATGGCACTTACTTTATTAGAAGTCTATTTCAGTCCTACATGTATCAAACAGCCTATCTTAATAATGGCTCGTTCAGTATTATATTGCATTTGTTTATCAAGCTAGTGAAATGAACTACAGGTCAAAAGGGAGCTCTATCCAGAAACTCGAAATTGACTGACTGTGGGTGAGAGGTACATATTACATTTGAGTGTAACTGTCAGCGCAGAAGAATCATAGCTTTTTTTTTTTCATGAAAGTAGAGCACAGTTGTTTAGTTTTTCTTTCATTCTTTCTTTATTTCTTTTTTTCATCCATATCAATATCCCGTTAGGTGAAAAAAAAAAAAATACTATAAGGCTCATTTTCTTTCAGTATTTTCTTTGACATTTCAGTAACATTCTCTATGTCACATAATACAGATACAAGATGTTTGTTAGTCCTATATTGCCAGTAAGCCTTAATTGTCATTTCTAGAATATAAATGAATGAATATCTTTATAGAAACATGACATTCCAGCAGTTCTTTTTCTGTCACTATAAGGGTTAATCATTTTGTTTATTATGGCGTGGACTATTTTCTGCCACCCTGTGCTATATAAAGGTATAACATCTGCCAGTTGTGGGATATAAGAATAAACTTTCACACCTACAGGTGTGTGAATGAGGTACGAGCTGAGCTATGTGAAATTGTGTGTCTGTCGCTCAGCCCATGTGTGAAAGAGATGGACAAATTTTCTGTGTTTTAATAAATGTTATATTTTGACCATGTTTACATCAAAACATGCAAATGGAGATTGTAAATTGTGTAAATAAAAAGTGAGTTGACATTTTATTACAGAACAACTGCATTGCGTTATTCTTACTCAACAGTGATCTGGCTTCCGTTGCAATCTATGTTTGTCAATGCAATGTCCAATAAGACATAGTACCACAGGCCTTTCATTATTTATTTGTTTATTTATTTTTTAAGACATAACTCGGATGTGCCACTCTTGCTTCAATGTGTGTGTGTGTGTGTGTATGTGTGTGTCGTTTGTTGATTAATGTTGTTGTTGTGGTTATTATTGCTGTAGTCGTCAGCGTTGTTGTTGTTGCCAGTGTGTGTGTGTGTGTGTGTCGTTTGTTGATTATTGTTGTTGTTGTTGTTATTGCTGTAGTTGTCAGCGTTGTTGTTGTTGTTGTGTGTGTATGTGTGTGTGTGTGTGTGTGTGTGTGTGTGTGTGTGTGTGTGTGTGTGATGACTCTTGCATGCCAATCGTCAGGTCTTGAGGGGGAAAAAAAAACAACAATATCTTACAACACACAGTCAGCGACAGCCGCAGAGGACGGAGACAAAAGAAATGGAAAGACAAATCGAAGAATAGACAGATGTGTAGAATAATGGCTGAATAAACCAAAGGGTAGTGGAAGACAGTGAGGACTGGGTGAGGTCACTGACCTCACCTTCACAGACACACCTAGGACATCGGTATATGTCAAAGGCCTGGTGAAGGTAAAAACGATGATGATGATAATTATTTTTTTCTTTTCATTATTGCCCTAAAGAAGAGTCAAGTTGACCCGAAAATTTAACCATCACTATCAAGTTCTTTATAGATTTCTGTGTTATTTGTTTTTCTTGAATTGTTGCCGGTCTGACAGATGTATTATATTTTTATTTAAGGATGATGATGATAAGGATGATAACTTTTTTCATTTAATAAACATCCCAATACTGGTAGACGGTCTTCGTGTGTGAGGAAGAGTCAAATAGGTTCGAAAAATTGATTAAGTGATATCAACGTATTCAGTTTTACCACATTAAGTTATGTACAGTGTTATTTGTTTCTTTCGATCTCTTTGATTAGATGCTGGTAGACAGGCGCCGAATTTTTAAAGAATTTCTTTTTTACACAGTGACGATTACGCTAATGATTATGATTGTCCTGAGGAAGAGTCAATTAGGTCTGAAAATTTGGCTAGTGAAACCACCTCTTTCAATTTCTGTTATATAGGTCTTCGTATTATTATTTGCTTTTTTTTTTTTTTTTCTAATGTACTTGATAAGTTGTCGATTGATAGTTGTCTATTATTTTAAGATATTTTGATAAATGATGATACAATGATATCACATTCTGATATTGAGAACGTACTAGAGACTATCCACAAACAAACAAATAAATGGAAAAAAAAACACAAATAACAAAACAAGCCACGTAATTCGTTTCTTTTATTGTGATACTGATATTAAGGATGCATATTTTGCAAGAGGCTTTCCAATTTTGAACGTAAGGCCATCACAGGGGACATAGCACACCATGAGGCAATTCGGCTTCAAGGGAAAACAAAACCTAGAAAGACTGAAATGAGGATGTGAAGGACATAATGCAATACCATGAGACCCCAACAGATCGACCGTGAGTCGCTTATTAGAGCAACAGCGGACGGATAAAGGGACCGAATGAGTAGATATGACGTTGAGTGCGATGACGAGGCCTTAGGCAGGTTAAAAAGTCTCACCACACAGTGAACACAACTTTGTACTAGCTCGCACATGCAACACGAACTCGACCATTGAAGCGTCCGGTCGCGGAGACTCACAGAGGGTCAGATCCCATGTGGTTGTTGTGTTTGTGTGTGTTGGGGGTTTAACGACACATCAGCACGACTACGGCTGTATTGTGTCAAACAGGGTAAGATAGGTTTACACGCCAAGAAGAGAGGGAAGAAAGGGGGACAGAAGACAGGAGCAAGGAGAGAAAGAGAGAGAAAAGATGTCTTCCCTGAAATGTCGAGAATGGCACTCCATAGGAGACACCCCACTGATGGCGGGCTTACATTATCTGCTATTATAAACCCCGGGCCCCCACGGGGGCAGATCCCATGTAATAAGTAATGTAGTATGGATATAACAAATTTAATATTATTTCTTCTTATTTTTTTTTCCACGCGCCTGAATACAGATATGATATTCAGAATGACGTCTACCGCCAACCTCCCCATATCACATGCAGCGCGATACCTACCGCCGATCTAAAAGAAAGACGAACATCGGGCCACATTTAGGTTGCACAAAGCCCTATTATACCTCAGACCTGGTAGCATCGTAACTATGGCACTATTCTTCCCATGTGTTATGACAACCATCCAGCTAGACAAACAAACAGCGCACACACTACGGCTATAATCGTGCTGTTGCATTGCACAATTTCACATCTAACCTGCAAGCATTCATGCCAGTTCCTCGTTTAGCTCTTTAGAGTTTTTTTTGTTTTTGTTGTCCTTACGGATAACGTTCATGGTGATCAATGCCTAGATCTATATATAACACAGATATTCAGTTTAGACCAGATAGAGCTGTAGATTATAATCACCCCCTCCTAGAGCAACACACACACATATACACAAACACACGCACACACACACACATCACACCAAACATACACACACCGCACACACCACACACACATACCACACACACATACCACACACACACCGGACACACACCACATACGCACCACACCGAACATACACACACACTTACCACACACACACACACAACACACACACACACTCACCACACACACACACTCACCACACACACACACACACCACACACTCACCACACACACACATACTCACCACACACATACTCACCACACACACACACACACACACCACACACACTCACAGACACACTCACCACACCACAAACACACATACCACACACACACACACCACACACACACACACACACCACAGACACAAAATACCCACACCCACAATCTCATTCTTTCTTACACAAACACTTATAAGTCTTTCTTTCCTCTTCCTCTCTCGTTGTCTTCTCCCCCCTCCCCCTTTCCTTTTCCCATTCCCTCTCTCTTGCTGTCACATATCTCCTCCCCCCCCCCACAACCCTCTTCCTCCAACCTTTTTTTTTTTTTTTGAAACCGTATAATT
>JBCAUA010809962.1:0-14660 GCA_038406235.1 Peronia verruculata
ATCTATCTATCTATCTATCTATCTATCTATCTATCTATCTATCTATCTATCTATCTATCTATCTACTCTCTCTCTCTTTCTCTCTCTGTCTCACTTATATATATATATATTATGTGCATTAAACCAAAGTTTCACTTATTCTGAAAAATAAAATAAAATCAGCCATCAAATGAGAATATTCCCCTTCATTGAAGGTAACAGGACAATAAAATTGTTTTGCTGAATACATGTCTGAGATCAGCAATTTGAAGTGATACCGTAATCATTTAGAACCTTTTCCAAGTACTGTGCATTTGGCCACATTTTGGAATGGATCAAGTGTGAGAAGGACGTCTGGCTAATGTTGTAAACGACTGGCGTATCATTAGACTTTTGTTTTTTGCAGGGCGAATGCCCGACTTGTACTCTATTAATCATGCATACATCAGGTCTGATATATATTAGTGATTAGACGTGGGCATGAACTTTGTGTACCTAGTAATGGGTTCAAACAGCGGAATATGAGAAAATAAACGAGGGGAGGAAGAAGAGAAAGGCCTTTATAATATATTGAGCAACTTTTGATGAGGTTGCCCGCAATTCTATGTGTATGAGCGAATGGCGAATGATCACTGAAATAACAACTGCAACAAAAACAAGAAAAGATTAGTGATTAATGGTATATTTATCTGTTAGTTCTGGTCTGTATACCTTATCATAAAAGAAGAAAGAGTTATTAAAGTTTGATAATACGGTGCAAAGATGGACATCATTTGTCATGATGTAATTATATAGGCTACAATTTTATGACTATAAATATTCGCCGGGTCTTACCTTTTTTTTTAAGAGTCGTAGATAAATTTAACCTTCTACGTGTATCTTGACATTAGAGATTTAACTGAATGATCAAGATCTTGCCGGAGATTGTAGGTTGTTTATTTTCCTAATCAGCAGTTGCTATTAATTATCAGTTTTTCTTCGCCCTGGCTGTAAACATTGAAAACACTTGATGGATGTCAATATTTATTAAACTATCCAGACAGTGTTCAGTTCCCCCAATATCCTTATTGCTGTCTGATTCAACAGACTTTCTGTGTGCTGGATTCATGATTGTTATTCCAAAGGTGATTTATTTGAAGAAAATGTAGTTGTATTATCCACTGAAACAGAAAATGGACACACATCGATTTAATATCATAGTGGATGGTCTTTAAAAACGACTAATTGCCATTTTAAAAAATTCTATCAGCGTTATATAGTCTTAATTTGGTACAATGAATCAATGAAATAGCATTCTGAAAAGAAAAAAGACTATGCTGAAGGTATATGATAACATATTATATATGTTATATTTTTTATAGTTATATAGTTATATTTTTCTGAGCAAAAGTGATGAATGGGGCAACCATAAACGTCCTGGAAGATCAAAATCTCACAAGCAAACTGATAGTGATTAAGATTATTCTTAAAAAAAAAAAAAGACTCCGGCAGGGCCTGTCTCATGTAATGTGTCACGCCACTCCATTTTTCCATTATGGTCAAAGTGGTTCCTTGTTTGTAATGTGCAAACTGCATTGACGCAGTAATCAAATTTGCCTAAACAATTGATACTAATATAGAAAACCGTGTTTTGAGATAGAAAGAATAATATAACTTGAACTAGAACCCAAACAACAGAAAGCTCTCGGGGGAAACGTGACCTTTACAGTGCTGGATACACTTACTGAGCTTGATGCCAGCGCAATAAAAGAATGAGTTTGCAGATGCTGAAAAATACACAATTTACAGAGAAACAATAAGACAAAGAACCCAGTCATCTTCAGTGTTGTGATACTCACTTTTTTTCTTATTGGAGGATGTTGTCTTTGACAGGCCAAAACAGAAATTTCCGGGGCAATTATGAAGCGACAGCAATTTGATGAATATAAAAGCGAGCGCTTGTTAACAAAGAAAGCATCGGAGAGAACACGGGACTCCACTGAGTTTTCCATTCTTTGTCATGTATGTGAATGACGCGATAATGCACATACACGCAGATAAATCTAATATAAAAGTCTGTCTATCAAAATGTATGCTTGGTGAATCCATAAATCCCTTGACATCATACAATCTTTTGTGCATCACAAGATTTAATGTTATAAGAGTACTATTTGAGTGGCAGGAGAATCTACTTTCTGTTGATTTGCTGTGTTAATATCAGTCCAGTTGTAATGTCTGCTAATAGTCACCCAGTGAACTGCAGCTGAAAAATGTTTATACTTGACATCTTTTTGTTATAATTATTTGTTGAATGGACTCATTTACACAGAGATTAATTTTGCACGACGGCAGGGATAGCACAAAGTAAATGCGTGTATGTCATAGATATCCGAACTGTCACAGAAAAATCAATACCTCTTGATTAGTGTCAATGACTATGTTTAGGTCCTGGATGAGGTATTTTGTCATTGATTGATGTTAACCACGAAAGAGATATTAAAAGAAGAAGAAGAAGAAGAAGAAAAAGAAGAAAAAAAAAAAAACCCACTTCTTTCTGTCATATTTGAGAGATATAATTTAAAGTTCAGTGGTTCAAAGACCAGTAGTTTTCACTGGCATGTAATACAAAGGAAAATGAATGGAATGTTTCACAAAGATTGAAAAAAAAAATGAAAATAAATGTCCTTTTTTTAAAAGATGTTTTGGAAGCAATTAAAGTCTTTGGGTATCAACAATAAATTAAACAGAGCCAAAAGAATCAATGTAAATATGTTATGAGAAATTCCTGATACAATCGCTTGATGTTATTTGTCCCTTTATTGTCATTAGGTAGAACTTTGGTGGATCAAAACACTTACTCATGTTTGCTATAGCAGCAATATATTATGCCAGCTGTACGATATTTTAGGTATTGATTCCTTTACCATACTCTACACTAGAGAAATGTAATGAATGCAGTATGAAGCAGTGAATTTCCTGTGAAATGGAATGCTTAGCGAGGAGACATGAGAACTCCCTTAATTCCCTTAATTTCCTTCTCGTTAGGAAACGCTAAAATCCCCGCCGTTCTGAAGGATTCAGAAATAGCGCCCTGTTCTGTAATGGGAGGTTTGAAGATGGGAATTGACGGGACGTAACTTTGCATTGAGCTGTCTTCAGGAGGAAGTGGGCACTTGCTGTCAAGCTCAGCCCGACGGTGGTGGCCGGTTGTGATGTAGATGTCCTGTTGAGTGTCTTGTGGCGAAAACACGGGCTTGTTCTTCTTCTAGCATCGCAATGTCATCAAAATCTCATTTCTCTCGCCTTCATATACATGTACTATCAAAGAGTATCAGCCGTTCCTTGTCAGTGGGAAGTATTTCTACATATGAACATAAAATTCTTAAAGGAAATCGCATCTAATCCTAACTGGTCTACGATGAAAATAGGGTAGTTTTCCTCAAATGACAGAAAAGGGATGTGGTGGAAGGAACCTCATATCTAAAATATTTACATAAAAATGACTAAAATGGCTTTTTTAAGGAGGGAGAGGGGGCGGAGGTTGACAGTCTTCCTGGATTCAATTGGATATAAGCGTTACTGAGTAAAAACTTTAGTGGCTCCCTCTCTTGCAGAATGAGTATGCCTATGAACACCGGACCAATGGCTCATATCTATGTGCTACCTTTCTGTACCTTCTCTGTTTGGTGAACATTTTAGCCTAATGTTATACGCTTGTATGTACAAACTGTTGTCAGACTAGATTTTACTGTCAATGGACAGCAGAACACTGACTAAAGTTTGCAGTAGGAGAGGAAGCACAGACATTCCTTGGAGAATTAAAAGCAATTAACCTGTGCGACCCACTGATGACACATTTCAATATAAGCAGTGGAGATAATCAGTGATCTTCTACACCTTGTGCACTGGAAATTACGCAGTTCTTCCTTGTTGCCAGAGAGCGAACAAAGGATGAAACTCGGGATGATACACACAAAAGCGCGAAGACCATTTTTTGTTTGAAAATGTTCTCCGGTTTGTCTTTATGACATTTCCTCTGCTGTTTCCTCTTTCTCTCAGCCCTTAAGTGACTGCCTCAGACTGTGACCGCAGAGAGCCCATCAGATGTTGTTCTCAAAGGACCCGAGTAGTTTCAAACCATTGCCTGTCTAAATAAATTCCATTAATGTTTTCCCTGTGGCCTTGAAGTCAGAAAATTCAATAAATACCCAGCTATTCATGTAGGAGAAGCTATTTTGCAGTACTTTGCTAGTAAAAAGACCAGTACGTAGAATGAAGCAAAACGAAATGGCGAGTCTTCATAGAGACACCGTCTATAACCCGACGTTTCTGCTTGGAGCGACCCGTGCAGCTCACGAGCTCGGTTCTTTGTTGTCCTATCTCCATTTTGGGCAATTTGGAAATATACATGTCATATGAAAGAGGGATAGTAAATCAACCATATAATGTAATTTTTTCAGGTATATTTTGAAAATCATTGTGCCCCATCTCCTATGTACAAAAACAGTTGCTGAACACAACTCACCAATTTTCTCAAAATGTGAAAAATGGAGATAGGGCAACAGAGAACTGAGCTTACGTAATGTAAAATCTGTGCTCACAAAGAAATTCAGATAGTAAATGTTGAAGAATAAAAAATACAACAGCAAAATATTAAATCGCAGCACCATACAATAATTAAAATCCCATAATAAATTATGGAATGCTAGTCTCAAAGACGCGACAGGTTGTAACCTAAGTCACAATATTTGTACGAGTTATTGACAGCTAAAGAGTGGAAAATATACTAAGACTGATATGAGAAAATAGATTTGTTTCCATTCATTTCTGGGGTCTGTCTATGACTCAGAATTATCTAAATATAACAGGTATTTATGTCTATCTATTTACAATTATTAATACTTGATCTAAAACTCATTCTTCGAACGGAGATGACTTAATCAAGAACATGTTAGTGTTGAATAAAAAATGACAAAATTAAGTTAAGAAAAGTAGCTACAAATAGCGCCTAATCAAAATCAAACGTAAAGTTTTTTGTAAACTTCGTAAAATTGTTATCTGTGTGAATGAGATTGTATGAAATAAATATATGGGTTTGGATGACATGAAAGAGCCATGGGTCAACTTACTCGATATGCATCTTTTCCTAAATAACTAGAGGACAGTGAGGACTGTCGGGTGATATAACGCACTCTTAGCAGTCTTGGTCTTATACTTCCTTGACATCGTCTGAACAAACAAAACAAACAGAGAAAAAATATCTTCTTTTTTCCATCTTCCTTCCTCTTCACCCCCCCCCCCCCCCTTTTCAAGTACCCCCAAACCCAGCAGAGACCAAAAAGGGATCAGGTAAACAAATACCTATCGTTACATTTCTATCATTCATCAACACAACGCTTGCTATCTGCACATTATATCATTCATGCAGTTCAAAAGTATCATATCTTAACAAATGCCCGATGAAAGAAATGTGTCGCACACAAAGAACCTCTCACTCTACTCCATTCAAAGTACATGTAATCAGATTGCTGAAAATTTAATTTGAGCTCTAGTTCTATAATTTTGTCACTGTGCCTAAAAACGACATTAACTTCTATTAGTATTTCTGCAGTGAGGTAGTCTGAGCTTGGTCACATGACCATTCAGACATGTTTCACCATAGAAACAAACTCGTGTGTGAACTATGTTCCCTCGGTTAAGGCGACCGACCCCAAAATACCTCAACAACCATCGTCGACTCATATTTTTATTTCACCCATTTCCGCCAAGATAGCAAGGCCAAAGTTGGTTAGGAATCATTTGACGGATCAATATTAGGTGCAACAGTCAAATTCAGAGGGTGATCTCACAATGTGTTAAGTACTCTGCATCAGATTTACAGTTGGCATATAAATTTTCACGATTTGTGAATGTTGAATTTTCGCATATCTTTCAGTTTCTGGCCCACTGGCATTGTATATACATATAGGTTACACATGTTACCTCATTAGTATTGTTTCAAGTAACTGCCCAGTTCATGATTTACCATTTACCCTCTATCCGGAGCTGTTATAGATCTATTAGTTTTAATTCTCTGTATCAGCATAAACTCCTTTACTCAGATCCAGAAATCTTCATATCGTGTTCATAGGCCTTTCACTTTTTCTCCTTGCACGTATCTGAACTCCTTTGGGGAATCTTGAAAATTGAGTTTAAATGCCGCGCCTAAGTGATAGATTACCATCGAATCCTTCATCATCAAGAGAGATCGACAATGCACAATGAACTGCACTTAAAGAATGAATCACTACCGTAAAATGAAGACAAATCATCAGTAAAGCCCTTTCTGGTTGAATGGTCCTCCTTCTCACAGTTAACCCTTTGTTGACAGCCGTCTTTTAAACGGAGATATTTTATTCCTTAATTGGCTTTTGTGATACAATTCAACGTTATTCACGGACATATTTTAGAATATCTTTATGAATTATATCTACTGACTGTGTATATGTGTGCATGTATATGTGTGTGTTATATAATTTCCTATTTGTAATCATCATACCATTATTCATCAAAAACTTAATTTCGATATGTTAAGCGTTTCAGAGTACAATGCAATTGAAGAGTATGTTATTATTACAGTATTCCTTCGTTTATCGCGATAATTAAGTTTCAGGACTGTTCGCGATAGGCGAAAATTCTAGAAGTAAAGATACTATATTTAGTTTGTTATTTACTTACATTTTAAGCCTTTATACCCCCCCCCCCCACCTTTACTGTTAAAAACCACATCTCTACTGTATTACCCTTCCCCACATTCTTATACACACTCTGGTATTTATGAATTTTCTTGTTTGTTGTTTGTGCTCTGCGCACGTGTTAGGATACACTCCCCTGTACGAGTAAGATTAGGTTAAGCTATGCAAGGAAATCTGCAATACAGAAATACATCTTATTATGAAGACTCCAGTAGAAAAACCAAAGAGGTCACATTTTTGTAAAAAATTTTTAATTTAATTTTAATTTTTTGTTATTGCCCCGACGTTATAAAGCACACCGCTAAGATTTGTTAACCAGAATAAAAATGCTGAAAAAAGCTGGTAAGTTGCGCTAAAAAAAGAGACTTTTTTTAAAGGCCATACAGTGAAAAACTATAGACTTCCAAACTTAAATTTCTGGGTTTTCTCCCCTTGTAGAAAATGTGACTTATCTGGTTTTTTCCACTGGAGTCTTCATAAATATTAGTTAAAACCCGCGATACAGTGAAGCCACGAAAGGTGAACTGCGGTCTAGCAGGGGACGAACTGGATACTTCTTCTACCACCATTACTCCTTCCTCTTCTGTTCTTACCTATTAATAAAACCACTACAATTACAATTTACTAATATTACTACTAGTAGTAGTTCTAGCAGTATTAACATAACAGCTACTTCTACTACTACTACTACTACTAGTACTACTATAACCACTTCTACTTAAAAGAACTCATGAAGTGTTTATTCGTATATTTCAAGGATATGATCAACAGTAAAAATGAGACGGCCACAGACATATTTAATTAATAACGTTCTAAATACTCTATGCTTTTTCGTGTCTGCACGAACAAAATGTAGTAACACTTTGATGAAAAAAATAAACTACTGTTTCCTTTCTCTTCCAAAATAAAAAACAAGTTCTACAAAGAAGTTTCAATTAAATTGCATTCGATTGGCCGAGAGGTTCTGTATGTTGTCACTCATTTCATTCCACTCACAAATTCACTCAGACTAATGCGAAACACAATAGCACCGTGAGATGCATGCTATCCGGTCACGATAGGGAACGCTACAAGTGGCTGAACCGACACCAGGAAAGCCAGGCTCTGACTGGGACCCGACTTGGCACGCAATGCTATTGTCCATCGAACACGAGTTCCACTTGGCTGGAGGCTACTGGCAGACTGACATAACTAACAACAAGAACAACAGAAGAAAAGAGTAATAAGGCTAAGCAATGGAGCAAATAATGAAAACATTGAGAAATTGATGGAAATGTTAACGATGTTAAAACAGTTTATTCCTTCATCTGGCTACACATTGGCTATTTGCATGATCGCCATAGCCTACAAACAAAAATAGATGCAGATTAGTTCAAGCAGTAATGAGTTACAAAGCTAGCCTGTTGTTGTCAATAAGCAATTTTAATTAGACTACTTGTATTTTCCTATCGTGAGCTCGGTTTTCTGTTGCTCTATCTCTATTTTTCCCATTTTGAGAAAATTGATGTTTTATTATTACCAACTGTTTTTGCACATAGGAGATAAGACAAACTGATTTTCAAAATCTACCTGTTTGGGCAAGGGATCAGACAAATAATTACATTATGTGGGAGATTTATTATAGCTCTTTCATGTTATTTAAGACATGTGTTTCTCCCGATTGACCGAAGGTGGAGATAGAGCAACAAAGAAATGAGCTAGAGCCATGCATATTTTGCTCCTGAGGATTAGAATAATACTGAAAAATGAGAGAAATTAATGGATTTTTTTTTTTTGTTTGCTTATTTTGATCTTGATCTCAGCGTGATCCTGACAACAATGCTTAAAGCGTGGGAAAGAGAAAAAAATCACTAGCAGCAACCAATGACGGTATTTAGGAAGACTGCATTACAATTCCACGATGTATAAGGGAGATTGTCACTTTTACGTGTTATATTCATTTACATGTTTACCACATCACTGAAATATTGAACTAAAAACACTACTGAAGTTCATCTCCACCTCTCTCTCCCCCCTCCCTCCCCCCCCCCCTCCCCTCAGTCCACTGAAAACTAATGGATCAGTGTCTGTTATACAAGAAAGATCTTTTAGTTTTTCGTGTCTTGTGCGGGATTAGAACATCCATAATTTCTGGCGAAAGGGATACCCATTCATCACCAAGCCGTCTTTGGACAATTATTTACATTATGTACGAAATTATCATTATTATTTTTAATGGTTTTGTTTTTCCAGTTTAAGATTTGGATATAAAGGGCATATAATGAGATGGAGCAAACTTCCCCGTTGTAAAGATTTACATCCATTGGATACTGCTGTCACCTGAAGATGTAATGGACTGTGTTTCTATCATCAGCTATAACGCAGATGAACGTTACTATGCATAGTTCTTGAATTTCAAATGTATGGCGAAAAGCGAATGAAAAGGGGGGGGGGGGGGTAGCGAATGCTGAGGGTGAAAAATAACAAGATAAACTGAAGCTGGCACTCAGCTACAAAAGAACAGAAAAAAAAAAAAACAAACAAAGATTCGTTACATTTCCATCGCGGTGTCTGGTTGTATTTGCGTTACGGTCTATATACGTCTTTCCACCCTCTGGTGGAGGTTATTTCGATGGCTGCAATAAATTTTAGTCTAAAGCCCAAAATCCAGACTAAATGTGTTCTAAAAGACATAGAAACAGGTATTGTAATGGAGCAGGAGGTAAGTTGGCGAAAAGAAAAATCTGATTTTTCAGTCCTCGAACTGCAAAGGAGACATTTGATTCAGCATTGCGTTTTCTCGCAGATATATGACTACTAGATATTATTGTTCCCGCAACAGTTTGGAGAAGAATGATCATAGCACCCATCTTTCAGTTCAACCATCCTCTTACACGTGGCGCACTGCCACCTCACAGAACAATAGTGTAAAATCCATGTATCTAATATAGCTTAAAAATACTTATGATAAAGCTGACGACAATAGCAAGGTTATGACAATTGTTTTGTTATAACCAATTTTATGAAGCAAAATATATAAAATGTAAAGGATCTTAAATCATGACAATCATATCAATTGTAGATACAATAACACTGATTGCCTTGCGGTTAACTGATCGAAAATATAACATATATATTCTAATTCAATCGTCTGTGTCTATGCAGTCTGTACTCATTACCCTTTAGGTAATTACGGTTCGTCCATTCTCGGATGCTGATGAGACCGTTACAGTCACATTGCCCGCACTGGACCCCAGCTGACCACAGAAAAGATAAGCACCAGAGCGCCTTATAAAAATCCGATGACCACATCCTCAAAGCGGGCCGTCGATTACGAAGTCTTGGCTAAGGCGAAGGTCTGGGTTCGATTTCCGGTCACGCAGCTCACTTTTTCTAAGAATCCCTGGCATTTTCTTTTCCCTTTGCCTTCCTATACTATGCCCATTTATTCATCTTTTTTACTGGCATACTTTCACCTCTCTCGCTATGTTCACTTGTATTCCATTTATCAATGTACCAGCCTGTATAGGTAATTCAATAAATATGAGGTGTATCTCTACCACTGAAATAGTTCTATCAAAAAAGAAGAAAAAAAAAATGCCAACAAAACCCCTGATCTGAAGGTGTATCTCTAGCGAAACGTTTCTTCACATCTCTTGATTGTTCTCTTTTTATCCGATTTATCTTATTTCTTACAGATATGACCGATGAGGTGTCCAACAAGAGGAATTTCTAGGGTGCTGGGTAGACTGTTCATCTCCTCTCGTGGAGACTCGTTTAACCATAAAAAGACAGGGCAGCGGGTGTTGAATGGTTTTAGCTGGGAATAAAAAGTCCAGTATTTATGTTTCTCTCTCTCTCTCTCTCTCTCTCTTTTCTCTCTTTCTCTCTTTCTCTTATGTGTCTCAGCATCTATCAGAAGAGGGAGAAAAAGGGGTGGGTTGGGGGAATGGGGGGGGGGGGGGGGAAGGGGTTACTTTTTTTTATCTTTGTCGAAGTCACAAACTAAACTAAATCATTTATCTGTGTGCTCGAAACAAAGGAGGGCGGGGAGGGTATAGGAAGGAAAAATAAAAAGATCCGTCCGCCTATTTCAAGATCCCGGACTGAATTCCAAGATATTTCACCAAGAGAACAAATTTCAAAATAAAAGTGTCCCATGACACGAATACATAGGCTCACAAAACAGACTGCATATAAGTTAAATCAAATCAAAAGTTAGAACATGGATGTCTGACTCCATCGTCTCATGATATAATGGATAAAGAGTCAATGAATCAGACTGTCAGAAATAAAGATCCGGTTGTTTGTTGTCCATTGGAGAGACAATTTGTCATTTTGAGCCAGCTAGCTAAGTTAAATCCCTTCGCCACGTTAGATATAAAGCAAACATATTAAAGAAGGAATGTGTTGTGGTGTGTTGTGTTGTGTTATGTTGTGTTGGGGTTTAACTACATATCAGCACGATTACGGCTATATTGTGTCAAACACGGTAAGATACGTTTACAAGTCAAGAAGAGGAGACGAAAGAAAGCGGGACAGACGACAGGAGTAAAGCGAGAGAGAAGAGATGTCTCCCCTAGAATGTTGAAGAAGGCAGTCCATGGAAGACACGCTACCGATGACGGGCTTACACCGCCTGCAGGTGGGAGCAGAGAACCTACTTATAAAGAAGGAATAATTCATTTGAAGTAATGTTGTTTAAAATAAGAGAGGCATTACGAAAATCATTACGAAGACGAAAAAAACTGAGCATTTTCATTATACGGGACAGTGAATGTCTAAGAAATTTATACTGCAAATGTTTCTAATAACAAGAGAAAAGGCAATTTGGTTTTCTTGTTTTGCATGTATTTTACCTCTTCTACCCGGCATAGGGAGGTAATCTGACGGTCAAAATAGCTCATTTTGCAACTAGGGCATTTGAGGAAGCATTTCCAATATGCAAAAAAAAAAAAAAATAATAAATAAATAAATAAAAAAAATACTAAGAACGAAGGCCATCTGAACTTAATTGAGCCAACGTAAAACAGGTCACAAGCGAGGACAATAGCTCAATTTATACCAATATGCCGTTTAATTTTCTAAATTCGAGCAATTTTCATCAGATAGGAAAAGCGATGTTATCATTCATAGAACGTTATGCAGTGGAAGGTTCGTTTGTTTATTTGAAGAAGTTGCACTCTGACAATTTAAAAAAAAAAAAAAAAACCAAAGGATAGTAAAAATAAGCCCTTCCATGGATAAAAACACAGTGTTTACCCAGACATCTAGATAAGATGCAACAAGATAATATTTACAAAGGTAAACACTTACAAAAATAGATCACATGGAGCAGAATACTACGATAATAATAATAATAATAATAATAATAATACAAAACCGTAGACACATGCAAAAGATAATGTGTATGCGGTGCCAGTAACGTGTATCGTATAATGTAGACCATCTTGGTTCAGATCGGACACCCCTATGACGCAGACCATTGGCAGGTAATTAGTGGCCGAAACAAGTGGTAAACGTAAACAAACACAGGAAACATTCCGGTCTGATAAACAGAGAAGATCTGAGAGATAGTTCTGGTTATCTTTACAATAAATCTGTTGGAAAACACCGTAAATTGACAGAAGCGAAACATACAGTATGCATTATCTTAAAAAGGGTATGAGAAAGCACAGGATACCCGCTGTTATTCATATAGATATAGACATAAATTTCACTTGATGCGAGTGCTGTTATGAACATATTGTAAACAGTACTCTGTAGATAATGGAATAAACTTGAAAATCATGTCCAACAATATGCTCAATTCAAAACAAATGTATTGAAAATGCATCCCTCTATTCAGTACTTTCATGTAATTTATTATAGCAAATGCGTGACATTTTTTTTTTAAACACAAATTTGTCGATCTTCCTGAATATATAGCGTAAGTATTATGGTACAATTCAGAAATCTTAACAATCTACAAACTGTCGCAATGAATGTCTTGCGAATCGGAACAAAAGATTCCCTGGGTTAGGATATAATTTCCACTTACATAAACATCCAACAGCTTATGAGGTCTCAATGTTAACAAGAAGCGTGGTAAAGAAAAATGTATTTGACATTGCGGCTAACCAGGAAGAACGGAAAATATAGATTAACAAACCCACAATATAAACTACTAATTACACTAACAAAAATAGTTAGCTATCTTTAATTAAAGACGTCTTCATAATGAAGCAGATTGAGCAGATAACTGCTTCATTTCTGGGGTTTATAAAAGCAAAAAAAAAAAAAAAAGATTTGCTTGGGAAACATAGTTCTGAAAATCTATAAAATTGTCTATTTCAGGTCCAGAAGGTCGGAACATTTCTCCGATCTTTTATTATTTGTTATTATTTTACTTTATTCATTTATATATTACTGTTTATGTCCTCTTGACAGCCAATCCTGCTTTCTCATTAGTTTGACAAAAAGAAAAAAAAAATGTTTCCAGGGTAGACATCTATTTTTGAAAAGGTTTTCTTTCTTTTTTCTTTCCTTTTTGCTTCTGTTTTTTTTTTTTTTTTAATATTAGCACAAGGAAGATTGATTTTTAAAGAATTTTTTATTATTTTTTTCATTCACATGTTTCTTACCTAGGAGAGGTTTATTGGGGGCACTAACTGATGTCTTTCTTCTATCATTATTCCCTTACCTGAAGTTTCCTAAATACAATTTTGTAACCATGCAGAGGTGTGAGAAGGTTAGAGGGTATGGAATAACATTACGATGATGTTCTGACAAGGTTGGCTGTTTATCCTGATCTATCTTAACTCCGACGCAAGCGTTTCGTTTCTTAGCTCTGGTGTGCTCGTATCCTGGTTCCCCCCCCCCCCCGCGCGCGCTCTATTTGGATGGTGAACAAATTATAAAACAACGGCTTGATAGTATTTGAGGAAAGCAATGAATAACGGCCTGATAGTATTCGAACAAGTTATAAAACAAGCGCTTGATAGTATTTGAGCGAGCAATGAAACAACAGCTTGATAGTATTCGAACAAGTTATAAAACAAACGCTTGACAGTATTTGAGTGAGCAATGAAACAACAGCTTGACAGTATTCAAACAAGTTATAAAACAAGCGCTTGATAGTATTTGAGCGAGCAATGAAACAACGGCTTGATAGTATTCGAACAAATTATAAAACAAGGGCTTGATAGTATTTGAGGGAGCAATGAAATAACGACTTGATGGTATTCGAACAGTTATAAAACAAGCGCTTGATAGTATTTGAGCGAGTAATGAAACAACGGCTTGAGAGTATTCGAACAAGTTATAAAACAAGCGCTTGATAGTATTTGAGAGAGCAATGAAATAACGACTTGATAGTATTTTAACATAAAACGAGGGCTTGATAGTATTTGAGGGAGCAACGAAACAACGGCTTGAGAGTATTCGAACAAGTTATAAAACAAGGGCTTGATAGTATTGAACAAGTTATAAAGCAAGGGCTTGATAGTATTTTAACAAGTTATAAAACAAGGGCTTGCAATGAAACAACGGCTTGATAGTATTCGAACAAGTTATAAAACAAGGACTTGATAGTATTTGAATAAGTTATAAAACGAGATCTTGGTGGCATTTTATCAAGCAATGGAACAAACGACTAGACAGCACCCCTTCAGCACCCCTTCTTTCACAACCTATTAACCATTTTATTATTTATTAGTACGTTCATTTTATCAGTTAAATGACTGAATAATATCGATCTCTCCTTTTTTTTTATTTTCCACGTTTCATTTTCATCTCTTCATACAGATACATACCAGATCATTTGTTGAAATATAACGTTATTAGACGCTTTTGAAAAATAGTGATCATAGTCTTTTTCTTTTGAAAACAGTTTCATCCTTTGAAATATTTCTTGACACTGCTTTTTTTCCTCTGTGTGTGTGTGTGTGTGTGTGTGTGTGTGTGTGGGTGTGTGTGTGTGTGTGTGTGTGTGTGTGTGTGTGTGTGTGT